>SKCR01036889.1:0-67588 GCA_019454045.1 Zanthoxylum bungeanum | reverse complement strand
TCGTATTCGGCTTCATTGTTTATGGCTTTGAAAGCAAATTTCAAGGCAAGCAACACTTCTTCTCCTTCACTGTTTTTCAGTGCGATTCCTGCCTCATTGCCCGGTGAGCTAGCAGACTCGTCCACTGACATTCCCATTTGCTTTCCTCCGTAGTCAATATTTGGGGTTTTGCTAGTTCCGCAACAAAATCTGCCAAGGCATGCCCTTTTATTGCTATCATTGGGAGGTAGGAAATATCGTGCTCGCTTAGCTCTACCGACCATTTCATTAACCTTCCCGAGGTTTCTGGTTTTTGCAAGATCTGCCGCAGGGGGTAATTGGTGTAAACTCCGATAGAGTGGGCCTGGAAGTATGGTCGTAATTTCTGTGCTGCAGTGATCAAGGATAGGGCGACTAGTTCATGCACGGGATATTGGGTCTCTGCATCAATAGAGCTTTGCTGACATAGTATACTGGTCTCTGGATCTGGTCGGCCTCTTGCAAACCAGTACCGAACTCACTGCGTGTTTTGAAACAGCCAAGTATAAGTATAATGTCTCTCCTGGAGAGGTTAGCCAGGAGTGGGGGCTGTGCTAGATATTGTTTTAGCTGCTGGAAGGCCCCCTCACATCCGGTGCCCAGTCGATCCCCTTTTGGGCCTTCTTGATGACTTTGAAGAAGGGGTGGCATTTGTCAGTCGCCCGAGAGATGAATCGGTTGAGCGCGGCGACCCTGCCTGTTAGACCTTGCACCTCTTAATTGTTCTGAGGGATGTTAAATCTAGCACGGCTTGTATCTTCTGGGGGTGGCTTCTATGCCTCGGGAACTCACCATGTAGCCCTGAAATTTTCCTGAGGCCACTCCGAATGCACATTTCTCTGGATTGAGTCTTAAATTGTGTTTTCTCAGTAATTCGAAGGTTTTCTTTAGGTCAGTTACGTGACCTCTTGGTTCTCTGGATATTGTTATCATGTCGTCCACATATACCAACATTGAAGTGCCGATGAGTGGTTTGAAAATTTTGTTTACCAACCTTTGAAAAGTTGCCCCTGCGTTCTTCAGTCCGAAAGGCACTACTTTGTAGCAGTACAATATTTGATCGGTGATAAAAGTGGTTTTCTCTTCGTCTGCAAGATGCATCCTGACCTGATTGTACCCTGATAAGGCATCCATGAAGCTTAGTAGTCCTTGGCAGGCAGTTGCGTCTACCTGTTGATCTATATTTGGTAGAGGAAAGCTGTCTTTTGGACACGCTTTATTGAGGTCGGTGAAATCTACACACATCCTCCATTTTCCATTGGATTTCTTTACCAATACTACGTTTGACACCCACTCGGGGTACTTTACTTCTCTCGATGAAGCTGGCTTTTAACAGTTTTTCCACCTCGGATGCACCGCTCTTGCACCGTTCTTGATTGAAGATCCTTCTCTTATGTTTGACTGGTTTGAGCGACGGGTTTGCTGCTAAGCGGTGACTGATGAACTTTGGGTCAATCCCGGGCATGTCATTGTGTCCCCACGCGAAGATGTCGGGGTATTCCAGTAGACATTCAGTAGCAGGCCCTTTTTTTAGGGTTTCGTCCAAGTTTCCCCCTATCTTTATATTTTTTTTCGGTCCGAACAGTCTTATCTCTTCTAAATCTTCAGCTGTTCCTAGCCAGACAACTTTATCCGGGCGGGGACCTGGTTCTTTCCTATCGTTCTCGCCCATCTGCCTCTTCTTGGTGCCTTCTTCAATGCAGAAGGTCTTTCGTGAGAGAGTGGAAAAGCAGCTATGGGCTATCTTCTGACTCCCGCACACGATTCTGATCCCTTCCCGGGTGGGGAACTTTAGTTTTAAGTGATAGCAGGACATCGCAGCCTTTGTTTTCATCATAAAAGGTCGGCCGATAATGACTTGGTAACTGCTCAGGCAGTCCACCACAGTGAAGTTTACCATAATTGTCCGGGTCCTGGGGTGAGTTCCGATGGTTATTGCCAGTTGTATTCTCCCCAGCGGGATGACCGTTGAGCCTCCAAAACTGTACAGGGGGTGCCGTCATTAGTTAGGGTTACGTACTCCACTCCCAGGCTTTCTAAAGCTTCTTTGGAGATTATGTCTACCGCACTTCCGGGATCTACCAGGATTCTATCTACCTCTGTGCCGCTAATTGTAGCTTTGATTATTAGCGCATCGTCATGGGGGAAACTCACCCCTCGAGCATCCTCATCGGTGAACATTATGGGCACCGACCGACTTCCTCGTGGTACTGGGGACCTTTCCGTTTCCAGCACTTCCGTCCCCTGTATTCGGCTATAGCTTTTTCTTGACCGGTTAGAGTCTCCAGCCAGTGTTTTCCCTCCTGCGATGATGTTCACCTGCCGGTTTCGTGTCCTCTGTCTGGATGCCATGGCCTCATGGTTGATATAACTATTTAGATACCCATTTCGGGCTAGGTCCTCCATCTATTCCCGGAGATCCTTGCATTCGTCCGTTGTGTGCCCCCTCAGATTATGATGTACGCAGTAAGATTTCTGGTTCCTTTTATCCGGGGGGAATCTCTTGAGGTCGGGTTCTATCAAGAGGTATTTTTCCTATATCTCCATGATGATTTGCCCTGGTGGCTTGCTCAGGGGAATGTACGCTTTTTCTTGGACTACATGATTCACCTGGGTCACGACCCCTCTTTCCTGATCTCTTCGAGGAATTGGTTTGAATTCTTTGGGTCTCGGATTGAATTTTTTGAATTCCCTGTCCGGTCGTCGGGGGGCCTCTGTTCTTATTGTTCTTTCTCGAATGGCTGTCCCCCTTTGGGAGATATTTTCTTCGCTTTCTAACAAGATAAATTTCCGGGCTACCTCTAGAGCGGTAGCATAATCTGGTGTGTCTTGGATTCTTAGGTGAGTCCATAGTTTTCCGACCCTTAGGGCTCCCTTTAAACTTTCCAAAGCCTCTTGGGACTCGTACCCTCCGACCTCGAGTACCATATTGTGGTACCTTTCGATGAAAATTTTTAGGGGCTCGTCATCTCATTGCTTCATAAGCCTCAATTCTCCAATCGTCTTCTTGGGGACGCAGACCCCTTTAAAGTGTCGAACGAATGACCTTTTAAGCTGTGTGAAGCTTCCGATGCTCCCCGGGGTCAGACTTCTGTACCATAGGATGGCGGGTCCACCCAAAGTTAGGGGGAACACTTTACAGATGGCATCTCCTACCACTCTCTGGACTTCCATCAACAAGACAAAGCTTTCGATGTGGGATTTCGGGTCAGAGTGGCCTTTGTAAGGTGCCATGGTTGGCATGTTGAATCGCCTTGGGAATTTTGCCGACTTTATTTCTTCCGTGAGGGGAGATTCCTCCTCGCTATCCCGAGCATCCTCTGTATCAGTCTTGAGGCTTACCCCCCACTTGGTCATCTCCTTTTTCAACCAAGACTTTATTTCACTGCTTGTGCCGCCATGTCGTATCTTGTGCCCCTCTGTGTGTCTATTTCCCCGGGTGCGGCGTTCCTCATCCCTTGGAATTTCCCGCACACTTTCGCTATGCTCCATGTCCTCTCTTCTGGAGTCGCGGAGACTGTCATAGGAGGGATCCGGTGATGGTCTTCCTTCTTCTTCTTCCCATGTGTCCTCTGTTCGTGAATCTTTTTCTACAACTACGGATTTTATCTCGTAGGGGCCCCTCCTCCTAGGTCCATCGCCTTCACTTGTGTCTATCACCCTTTTCCCTTCTGCTTTTTCACTTCTTCTTCGACTGGTTCCGACGTCTGGTCTCTCGTTGTCCGTTCCCTCCATTCTCTCCAGCCGATCCATCATGGATTTCATGCTTTCTTCCATCTTTTTCATCCAGTCTGTTGCTGGACTCCCCGAAGATTGATGATTTCCGCCTTCTGCCATTATCTTTCTCGCGAACTGCTTTTTGTTGCGAATTCCCCACAGACGGCGCCAACTGTTGACAGTGGATTTTGGTCTCAGGGCAATATGGGAATATCACTCCCGAGGTAATCCTCCTTCAATAGTGAATTTGTTTGGTTATGGGGGAAACCAAAAGCAAACTTAGCAGAAGGTAGATAATGCGCCAATCGACAAAGAGATTTAAAGTGGTTCGGCGGATTTTTTATCCAACCTACGTCCACGGACACAAACAGTACTATGCTTTTTATTGCTGAAACTTGTATCTCTTATGCTTTTACAAGTTTAATCACCATGAGATTGATCTTGATTTTCCCCCTTTTTACACATAATTTACCCTTCTATTTATAATAGTGAAGAAATCAGATTCCATCTAGTATGAGGATTCCTATTTGAAGCAACCTTTTTTTTCCCACAAGGATTCCTAATCAAATCTACCTCTATTCCCTTTATCCTTCTAGGACACTGGTTTCATCAGTATTCTTTATGAAGGTAGGACTGTCTCCTTACCCCATAGGGACATGACGTCTTATCTTCTGGCGCACGGTTGCCATATGCTCGCTCTTCATATGGTCGGTCTTAATGGTTCTTTGAACTGAGAATGATGCCGCCGATCTGATAATGCTCGGTCATTCGAACCAAAGTGATCGGTTGTCGACCATAAAGTGCTCGGTCTCTTCCTGTTGTGGTCGGTCTGTAACCGTAAGGTGATCGGCCTCTTATTGCAAAGTGCTCGGGCCCTTGCTGCTGGCTTTTTATGGGTCGGGTCGGCATCAATGATCCTGAACAAGAATGAGATTTACCTTTTTACCCTGTGTCCCCTTCGTGCTGCTTAATACCATAGTGCCTGAAAACACACATCAACAATGTTCATTATATATAAACACGTGATTGGTAGACTTGTTTACTTATAAAAGGATATAATCATTTATTTATATAATTGAAATATCCTTTTCTATTTTTTTTTTTAAAAAATAAATTAAATAATGTTTCTAGTTAAGTCATTTGGAATTATTGAAGTATATATGTTATTTATACTCTTTAAGTTATTATTACATTCAGACCTTTAAAATTTAAAAGAGTAATTTAACATAAATCAATTCAATATAATATATATGTATTTCGCTCACATTTTTTTTTAAAATTTTTTGAAGGGGAAGATATGTTGTAGTAGATTACAATATTTTGTAATCTCACATTAATTGTTTTATAGTTTAAATTGGAAAGTGAAATACTTGGAAGTAAAATATTTGACATTTGTCTTGGGTGTAGTTGATTACATATATATATTTATTTATTTATATGTCAAAGATAGACACCATTAAGGGTAGCAGAAAAGCCCGGGCTCGGCCCGCCCGGGCTTTGGCCCGGGCCCGACCCTATAATGAAAGCCCGACTCGGGCTCGGGCCTGAGCCGGGCTTACCATTTTTGGCCCGGGCCCGGCCGGCTCGGGCCAAAACCAAAAGAAAAAAAACCACACATATATATATTTTAATATGTTTGTAGCATTTTTATTTGTTTGTAGCATTTAAATTGTTAATTTATCGATGAAACTTTTGATTTATGTGAATTGTCTTTGCATATAGTGTGAATGTATTTTATATTTGTATTTGTATTTTTTTAATTTTTTTTAAAAAAAACGGGCTGGGTAAAGCCCGGGCCATAGCCCAGCCCTGCCCGAAAGATGTTAGGGTTGGTGCTCGGAGTGTCAATCCGGATCATATTTATGTCCGATTCATGAATACGAGCAATTTCATTTTCCATAATATTACTTAATTAATGGTAACACCTCTTGTCTTTTATACACATATTCGATCTAATTGCGATTAGATATCTAATTATGATTAGATTGAAATTAAATCTGATTTAGTGATACGTGTATATTAGACAAAGACCCTAGGATTTACAACGTAGTGTGCAGTTACAACGTAGTTTGTAATTGACACTGGGAAGAGTTACTATAAGTTGTATATCCTTAAATAAAGTTTCTGGTCAAGATTTACTAACATGGGTCGGTTAGTAAAATCCGCTGAGACCAGTACATGTCGTATATCGTGACTTGGTCCGATGGTTTATCCTGATGAACCATGAGTCTCGGGAGACTCGTATAGACATGTAGGTGTTTATTTGATAACACTGAACGACTCGCTAAAGATTTCCTAATAGATGGTACATCAACGTCAATAGAAATCTTCTCGAGTTGAGCGAGCATAGTGGTCATTCGACTTGATATACCACTTTGGATATATGAGTTATCCTCCACACTTTGATGGTAGTCATGTCACCGATCTATTCATGATCAGACCTCCGCCTGCTCATTGGGTGTGGACTGATGCTCATGATATCATGTGCGTATCAAGATAGAATCTGTTAGTCCTGTGTACAGGGCATATGCATCCTACACGTGTTTACGATCTAGTAAATCCATGGCCGTGGTATAACTTCAGAAATCAGTTCCGAGTGTTATTTAGAGATCGTAAATTTGAAAAGTCGACTATATTATACCGAAAGAATTTGACGTTATTATCTATATCCCATGTGTAATATGGATAACCTGTGACAGATCGATTATACGTATGCAATGACATCGACTTGCATAGTTTAGCGAGATTATCCGTGGTCGTCATAATTCATGAGTGAGTAAATTATGGACACAAAATTGGATTTCGTGACGGATAAACCTAAACTTAGAGAGTCCCACAATATGAAGTGTACTCGTTGAGCACTTGGGCAACACGTTATGAATAATACAGATTATTCATAATA
Source organism: Zanthoxylum bungeanum (assembly GCA_019454045.1). NCBI lineage: Eukaryota > Viridiplantae > Streptophyta > Magnoliopsida > Sapindales > Rutaceae > Zanthoxylum > Zanthoxylum bungeanum. Next base: position 60,951 of record SKCR01036889.1, on the reverse strand, counting down.
CTTCATCGGATTAAATGAGTTAATTCAAATCGTTTAATCGGTTAAACGAAAACACATGCTTTAGGGGATTTTGGTCAATCGTAATTATTGTGTATTTGTATTTGATACATAATTCGATTAGATACGCATTAATTAATTGTCAAATGAGATTTTGACACATGCCATTAATATATGTATTTGTTATTTAATGTAAATAAAAAACATATATAATAATAATTATATTAATTATATTAATTAATTATTTAAATATTAAATATTTGAATAATTAATTGATAAATTTTTTCATAATTGTTATGAAAAATGTTTAATTATTATTGGTGACACATGACATGATTTAATTAAACTTTATGTGTGCAAATATGCTTTGTTAACATAAAGTTTGATTTAATTAATTGAATTAATTTTTACAAAATTACCCTTCAAAGTCGGTTAAGCTTCTCTTTTATTTGGAAAATTTTGTTTTCTTCATTTTGAGGGAAGCTTGGCCGAAAATGAACTCACCAAAACACTCTCAAATTACTTGATGATTTAAGGAAAGAAAATAAGAAAATCAAGGAAAATTGCTTAAGGAAATAGGAGAATTAAAGGTAATTCTATATATCCCTAAGCTTGAAAACTTGTTTCTTGATAATCTAGATTGATTCTAGGGTTTCTTCTTTTAATAATAATTTGTGGTTTTTTGTTTTGTTTTGGTGGATGGATTTGAAGGCATGATGCATGTGTGAAGTGAAATTGAATGATATTAGTGTAATATTGATTCAATTTGGCCATTAGATGATATGTTTGTTAGTGTCCTAGACATGCCAAGGATCTTTAAATCATGATTTGTGTGTGAATATATCAAGATAAATTACGAAATACTTACATTGATCGGTTTGGAGATTTCAAAAATTTCCTTGGACTCAAGGGTGAGTTTCCATATCACATTTCTTTAACTCTCAAAGTGCTAGCAATGGTGAATTTTTGCAACAAAAATTCAGGGAGAAGAGGAAGCATGTTCGGCCAAGAGAGAGGGAGAGGATGAATGAATAGTAACTTTCCAAAAGTTGACTTGATTTTATGTTGTTGTGTGTTTTAAATAATTCAAACACTATTGCCAACTACCACCATCACAATTTTGACAAGTGATGTGAGTTGTGGGTCTCACCCAATTATGAATTCTAAATTCAAGTTGGCTTACACAACACAATTTGGGCCCGGTTTGTTTAATCCGACTAAACGAATTTTCCGCCGCTACGTAATTAAATCCAATTTAATTAAATAATAATGCCTAGCAAAATTATTACGAAAGTCGCTTACGAATTAATTCCAAATTAATTCGTTCGCTTGAATTAAAATCCAATTTTAATTCCATATTGAAATCAAATTTCAATTTAATATATCCGATATATATTTTTAGCCCAATTAAATAAATTAAATAGTAAAATCTAATTTAACTATTAAATTTACTTTTCTGATTAATTCCAAATTAATCGCGTTCTCTATTCTAGACGAATTTAATCCCAGATAAATTCTTGCTGTAATTAATCCCAAATTATTTTTCTCTTTCACAATTAATCCCAGATTAATTCTTGCCGTAATTAATCCCAAATTAATTCTGTTCGAGTCAAATGTTATCGGTGAATCTTTGGGAAGCGACCCAAGAGATCACTGGATATGTTGGTAGTAAATACGGTCATCGAACTATCCCAACATGTGCGTACCCTGTAACACGTTCTTACCGATTTACAAGACATGGTTGGCTTCTAGCAAAGCACCGTGCCTACCCAATTCTCCAGAAATATTCAACGAGGAATATATAATCTGTATCAGGCATATTATACTATGTATTACGTAATACGATCCAATATCGGATGTCACATGCTAGGCCTAGGGCTGGAATTGTGTCTGCCCCGTACGAAGCATATATCAGATCACTAGCAACTAGTCTCTGTAATCAGATAATCATGACCTAGTCATACTATCCCGATAGCTGCAGCATTTAAGAGTACTAGTTATGTATCCCTGCGTGATCATCGTCTCCATATGACTGAAGTGATACTTCCATCTTGACATCACACCCAATACACTACGATTCTCAATAAACCCAGAAGAGGCGTAAACAGAACCTGTTAAAGCTCCGGACGACCAAAACCAAAGCGTACTGATTGTCGCAAGTATTAGCGATGCAAGTCTCAGGTTAAGACCACATACACCTACCCTGATTCAGATTCCCATAGACACATAGTCATACTACCAATGGGATTCCGATGGGACTATCCAGAGCGAAACTGTTCCCGGTCCAACGACTAACAGAACCTCTTATCACACTTGCATAAGTATCCAATACTTAAATATATGAGAACTATGCCGTTAAGCTTCCATAACGCGCACAATTGTAATACTAGTCTATTCTGCATTATCGATGTCCAGTCTCGATAATACTACGATTATGGATATTTAATGATTAAAACTTTCGTGGATTAATATTGTCTCATATCTTATTAATCCGGTACTAATCATATGGACTTTTATCATTTATATATCCAAGTAATCCAATTACAAAATGATAAAAGAGCAATTTCTTTTGTCACATAGTTAATTTGTATAAAAACACCATGTCTTTTACAAATAGTGATGCTATGAGTCATAATTGTCCAACAATGTTGCCTTTCTAGAGTGTTATGACCACTCTTGTAATGCCTAGAATTGTTCTTGGGTGGTTCATTTGTGGTGACTTGAATTGGTGTTATGATTAATTTGATTAATGTTGAAAAAGTTGGATTAAAGCATGAAAATTTGATAATTTTTACTTCTGGATCAGATCTGGAAATAATGTTCATATGGTGATGAAAACTATGTCTTATGAATGTATTGGATATGTGGGTGTTGGAATAATTGCCGAAAATTGTTTCAGAGTTGAAATAAACGAAAACGGTGAAAAACGACATTACCATGTGACTTTTGAGCCAACCGGGTGACGGCTGCCCAAAAAGTGAATTTGTCATTTTTCGGGCAGCCCATGAACTGCCTTAATACTATTGGGGCTGACCTGGGCAGCCCTCATGTGAATAGAGTGGACGGTTCGGTCAAAAACGCGTTTTATGTCATTTTTTCGGAAAAATATTTTCGTAAAAGTTTCGCGACGATTCTTAGTTATTTATATCGTTATTTGATATCGAATGAATATGTTTAGGTGAAATATGAATAATTCATTCGGTAATTTAAAAAATTTTAAAATTACGATTTCGCCCGAAACGCTCTTCCGCCGCGCCCTTCGCCCAAAACCCCAACAGAAGACACCCGGGCCGGGCTTTTCTCGGGCCCATGCTTTTTTTTTTTGGACTTAAACAATGCAACAATTGGCTTAAATAAATATAACCATCGGAATTCAAGTGACACTATTAGTTCGTATTTTTTCAATTTTATTTAAAAATAATTCCTTGCAAAACGTTCATCAATCTCTCCTTTTTTTTTTCTGTCTACTTTCTGAAATTCTCTCTGAAATCATAGAAATATTGATATGTGATTTCTTGATTTTAATGTATCCTCAGTACATTATTTTAACCCGACAACAAATTGAGGACAATAATTACCTTGAGGGAAGTGTAATTCACGCCTCAAAATAATTATCTGTTCTCGATTATACTACAATCTGTTTTCTTTCATTTAATTTTCAAACAAGATATGCCTGAGAGCTTCATATATAGGTTTATTTTATAGTGAATTTATTTTATTTTATGATTTTAATCCATACGACTTTGATAATATGCTTGTAAGAGCCTGATACAGTTCGCTTAAATTCGGATCAGATGATTTGACGATGTGATTTCCAACATTTCAAAAAAAAAAAAAAATTGATAATATGACACATCACCCTTAAGTTTACATATAGACTTTCACCTGTACAACAAATATATACATCCATGAGTTTTGCAAAGCTAGATACTAGCACTATTTATTTTATGATCTATATCACCATAATTTGTTTTCTACGAAAATATCAAAGGGGGGCAAAAATGCCCTGCAACTCTTGAGCAGTAAATATTATGCTACAAAAAGCAATATTGGCCTTCCAAAGAGATTAGACATCTAATGAATATGAATAGATATCCTACAGTTTAGGTAAAGAAAATATACTCATAAATTTAACCTAAATTTTAAATAACATTTGAAAAATCAAATTTGTATTTCTGTCAAACAAAAATCCATGAACATTCGGGCGTGTGTTTCTTGGCAACAAAGGTAAGGGACTAAGAACACAAGGCGGCTAGCACTTTGATTTCTGAATGCAAGTCGGGAAATTGAGCAAAGAAGAGTTTGATAGCGCTCTTTGGCAAAGTAAGGGTAATAACCCTTCAGTCTAATGCCAGTGACAGGAAGCACTTTGTAGTCCTCAAAATTATATACAAAATGGTGGTGATATCTTTCAGTTAAATACTTAAATGCCCTAGGGTTGATGCAAATATAGCAAGAAAAGGAAACAAGGATGTAAGAATTTTTACTGCAAAGATGAGGCCGCTTGAGTTGAACCACAGCTCAGGAACCTCTTCCCTTGTATAGTAAATTATTAAGCATGTTACATGAAAATGTTTTCAAACAGAACCACAAGAGAATTGAGTGATGAAGTAATGAACAAAGACAAGGGGTTTACTGCTCGATCACGCGCTTTGCACCATCCAAGGTATTCCTGAGTAGCATAGCAACAGTCATTGGACCCACACCACCCGGAACAGGAGTTATACATCCAGCTACACCACATGCTTCATGGAAATCTACATCTCCCACTAACCTATAGCCTGACTTCTTAGTTGCGTCATCGACAGCATTTGTTCCAACATCAATCACTGCAGCACCAGGTTTGATCCAACTTCCCTTGATCTGCAAGTTAAGAAAACAAGTTTAAAACACAAAACCTAGTATCTCCACCAAGTTAACAACATTCTTTCAATGAACAAACAATAGTGAGGGAAAATTATTCAATAGCATGGAGCCCTCAATTAATGAATGACTTCTTCAACATTATCATAGTAATTCAGTTTTAAACACCTCAATAAGCAAAACTAAGCCGATATATAAACTGGAGCTGGAAGATTTAAGATTAGACAAACAAGGATTACACTGAAGTGCTATGTTACCATCATTGCTTGTCCTGCCGCTGCAATTACAATATCAGCTTCACGAATGATGGTTTCAGGATCAGGAGTATAAGAATGGACGATGGTAACAGTAGCATCCGCTTTCAGCAGCAGTAATGAAACCGGCAGTCCAACAATGTTACTTCGACCCACAACAACTGCCTTTTTACCCTTTATTGTTACACCACTTCGTTTCAGAAGTTCAAGACATCCCTGCAGAGAAAACACTGACCTCAGAAAACAGAACAAAATGATCAAACCCAATACTCATTTCCATATTATCTCTTGACCAACAAAGCAAGAGTATATTGCCTTGGGGGTGCAAGGAAGGAACAGAGGGTCTCTGCCTTTCATTGCAAGCTTGCCGATGTTCAAAGGATGAAACCCATCTACATCTTTTGCAAGGCTGATTTCACCTAAAACTTTCTCTTCATTTATATGCTTCGGCAATGGAAGCTGAACCAATATTCCTACCAATTGCAAAAACACAGTTTAAATTTCTATATTTCTATCAATTGCGAAACACATAATTTAAGACTCGGTTTGTTAATGTGGTTTGACCTGTAATGAGATGAAAAATTGCGATGACCAAACTGATTTCTTTTAAAAACTGAACTTTGCAAAAACTAATGTTATACCTTTTATCCCATCAAAATATTAAAAAACCGCACCGCAATCATTTTTTAACATAAAACAAAATTATAAGGAGCACCGTTTGTTAACCACAGCAAAAAAATTGTAGCATATAAAACGACAAACCAACCGTGCACATCAGGCATTGCGTTAAGCTCATGAACCTTGCTGATAAGGTCAGACTCAGATACATGCTCAGGAAGATCTATGTCAAATGACTTGATCCCAACTTCAGCACAAGCCTTTCTCTTCATATTCACATAGCTTTGAGAATCCTTCCTGTTGCCTACAATTACTACTGCCAGTCCAGGCACCTGAACCAGATTACGCCCCAAAATTTTTAAAAAAAAATTAAAATTACTTTCACTACTAAATCATGCTTCTCACAATTACAAATCACGAGACTTTAATTAATTTGATAAATCAACGGATAGGAGGAGTACCTTGCCGTATTTTTGAGAAAGAAGGCGGACTTCTTCGGCGATTTCAGATCGGATTGTCTGAGCGACGGCTTTACCGTCGATTACGGTGGCCTTCTGATCGGACGGTGACGCCATTATCCTAAAGAAATGATTGAGAGTAGTCTCTAATTTGATAACTGACCTTTATTGATTCTTATTAGTGACTGCCAACCGCAGACATAATTGATAATCGAACTCATCACAATACGCCGCCGCAGTCACACTTGAAAATTGAACATGCCCCCCGAGCCCATTACTGTTATGGGCTGGACTGGGCTAATCATTGAAGCCCGGATTTGTCTCGGATATTTTCCAAACCCCGGGTTAATTTTTTTAAAGAATTAATTTTAGCGGAAAATTCCAAAATTTTTTACAACATTTTTTAAATTATTAATTTTCAATTCTATATTATAAAAGTGTATAATTTTTTACATTTTTTTAAGATGAAATTTAATCATATATAAAGACATCACAAGAATGTAATTACACGATCATAATAGCTCGAATACAATCTTAGGATATCCTAAAACTGTTAGGATAAAACCTAACAAGAGTAAAAACAATATATGTATTATGTTTCAGAACCAACGGAAATATCTATTAACACCTTAAACTACTTAGGTACATGAAAAATTACGAGATCGGCATGTCTCCACCTTAGCCTCAGTGCAAAGTCAGTGACTATATATTTTTAACTAGAAGTGAACCAACATGATACACATATTGTACATAAAATAAAAAAAAATAAAAAATAAAAAGAAACAGAAACAGAAGATGGGGAAGAAGAAGACATGAAGAATAGACCTGGAGAAAGAAAAAAAACGGAGGGTAGAAAATGGAGAAAAAGAAAAAGAAAAAGAAAAAGGATGAAGAAATGAGAAAAGAATTAAAAAACAGGGGAAATAAGGGATGTGGAGGAGAGGAATGGGGGAAGAGTTTCCATTGAGGGAAGTCGAAGGGCTATCGCGGACCACAAAAAGGCTGTGGTCGGCGGTAGAAAAACAAAATAAGATAAGATTTTGGTTATCTAGAGAGAAAAGGGGAAGGAAATCAATTAGCACAAATATGGTTGTTCATTATTCATCTTGTGTATAATTATTTATATTTAAAATTGTGTAAAAAAATTTATCAATTTTCCATATTTAAAAAATGGAAATTGGTATACTTTTAAACCTAAATTATATAATAATTTCAAACTCTAACATGCATATTATTCTGCATACTCCATTAATATAAAATGTAAGAAATTCTCAAATATATAGTATAAATGTAGGAGAGACGTGTCCATAAGAAATGCCTTATGGGAGAAGGCACAATGATAAAGAAACATGTCCTCTAAAGTGAAGGGATGTGTCTCTAGACTTTATAAGGCATTAGGAAGAGGTATAACCCTTAGAAGGGTTACACCCTAAATCAAAGGGTGCTCACAAATGCACAAATTCATGCCTATAAAAATGGGGTCTTGTATTCACTTGAAGATCATCAAAAAACATTCATAATATATACATTGTTTATAGAGTCAATTCATAAAGAGAATTTCCACCGTTTGTCGTTGTTCAAGTTCTTTGAGAAATGAGTGTCCCTTCTATAAAAAACAAACAAGTAATCCTAAGAGAACGTTAGCCACAAGACATCTGTAGAGCACCGTGGCGGGGCTAATAAGTTCTTAAAGACATAGGCAACTCGACTTAGATTAAGTTTTTAATCATCTTCAATATTTTTCCTGATTTTTCTAAGTTTCATGGTTTATGTTCTGTTTTGGTATGTTAGTATAAAATTAATTGAATTGTGTTTGTTAATTTGATTTAATAACACATATAGACCAAAAATCTTAAGGACTTATTAATTTATATGTGTTGTTAAATATGTTTTGCATGTATTTAATTATCTTCTTCCTGGAAAACGTATTATATGCATGAAAAATATGCATAGGCGTTCGAACGCCCGACGAATGCGTAGGCAAAAAATTCTATTTTACATAGTTTCGTTCGAACGCGTCTTTAAACACAACTCAAACGTCAGCCTTATGGAAAGGAACGTTCGAACACGTTTTCAAATGCAACTCGAACGCAATTCCTTTGGAAAATTTCGTTTGAATGCTTATTCAAATGCTGCACGAACGTGAACTCATTGGAAAGTTTCGTTCGAACGGCTGAACAAACTTGTCACTCGCAAGTTAATCCTAAATTTTTTAGATTTAAAAAATAATAACATAGACTTAGATTAATCTATATTATAATATGATATACATGTTATAGATATGGAATTGGCATTATATAATATATGTAGTAATGTTAACTTAGTAAAATCAAATACTGAATTTTATAAACTTGGTAGTATATGTTTAAGTTAATATTAGGGTATTCAATTATCACAAGCATACACCTAGTTTTTATTGTGATAAAGTTGAAAATTATTTGTTGATTGTTTGTTTCATACTTGGTTGAGAATTAAAAGTGTAATTACACACAAGTAATTCCATCCAAGTTTGTTTGAAGTTATATTTATATATACATATATTTGAAATATTGTTATACTAGTGAATTGAAGTGTAACACTAATATTGAACATCTAAGATATTCTATTGAGAAAGTGATTAAGGAAATTCTGTCAACAATGCGATAAGAGCCTAAGTGGGCAGTAATATAAGTTGTTACATCGGACTCTCCTCGTCCTCTGAGAATTTTTCTATATTCACTAATCATAAGAAACCTTAGTCATAAATTCAATGACTTGTGTTATTTGGTACAACTATCCAAGTAACAACATGTGGACTCTTAGTGTAACACTTAAACAATATCATATGATTGATCGTTGTGTGATTTATCTTTTGTAGACTGATTGATTACTGTTTCATTTCTAATTACACATGGCTAGTGGAAATATCACAGTATCGGTCGCTTATGGAGAAAAACCAGATAAGTTTGGTGGAGAAAACTTCAAATAGTGGCAGAGAAAAATGTATTCTATCTGACAACACTGCAGTTGGCTAAGTATCTCAAAGATCCTTCGGGTCCTGTAGAGTGAGAAACGGAAATAGCCAAGCAACTACGAGTTGAGACATAGTCGTTGGACGACTTCTTGTGCAAGAACTACCTCTTGGGAGGACTTGACAATAACCTATACAATGCGTATCAAAGCATGGCTTCTGTGAAGATTCTATGGGAATCTCTTGAAAAGAAGTATAAAATAGAGGATGCCGGTCAAAAGAAATTTATCGTGGGTAGGTTCATAGACTATAAAATGGTAGATTCAAGAACAATGATGTCTTTGTTGGGTGAACTACAGTTGATCATTCATGAAATATTGGAAGAATGAATGAGATTCTGCGAGACGTTTCAAGTTGCCACAATTATTGAAAAGTTACCTCCATCATGGAAGGACTTCAAGAGCTATCTGAAACACAGAAAGAAACAAATGAGTCTTGAATACCTTGGAGTTTGATTGAGGATCGAATAGGATAATAGGAAGTCTGAGAAGGTTAGCTACAAGACTATGGAGTCTACGGCCAACTTCGTCGAGGTTGGAAAGGGTAACAATAGAAAGAACGGTGGAGTTTATTCTTCCAAGCAAACAAGAAGTTCAAGGGGAAATGCTACATCTGTGGGAAAAACGGTCACATGGAAAATGACTGCAAAAACAAGAAGTCTCAGGACAATGACAAGAAAAAGAAAAATGAAGCTCATCACTGAGGATGAGCAACTAACTGATGAGATCTCATAGATGAACCTCTCAGTAATTGTAACATAAGCCACTTGGTTGGGAATCTGAGAGAATATGTTGGAAATCTAATAACCATGTCCCCAAGATCAAAACAAGCAAGATATATATAAGAATGAACTAGATTGAAGTAATGGCGGAAACAATACTCACAAAAGCCAAATGTGGTTGCTATGGATGAAGCGAAAATTGCTCCTTTGTGCAGTGGGGATTCGGCCAAGCAGAAAAGAGAAGCTCCAAGCTTTAGTTGATCCTTCCAAGCTCTAAGATGAGTTTCCCATAACACCTTGTATGATCCCTTGATGGTGCTAGCCAAGATGTGTTCTTTATGTTCCAAACAAACACAAATTCTTCAAGCTTTTGCAACAAAAACCTGAAAATGGAGAGCCAAGAAACTGTCACAGTTTCGGTAATTAGAGAGGGAGAGAAGTAATTGATTTTTGTCTCAAAAATCAATTTATTTTATGTCATAATTATATTAAATAATAATATAAATATAACACAAACCATGCAAGACTTAGAGTGTCTAACACTCAATTTCCATGCATTACCTTTGAGTGCTTTGTACACTATCTTCATGCATTGCATCTTGATTAAATAATGCAAATAATGACAAGTGTCATGTGGGCCCCACACGTTTCCAAATGAAAGTGGGCCCACGTGCACTCACGCGTTCGGGTTCGATATTTCCGAAATATCGAGCTTACGTCGCGACGTTAATTAAATCGAATTTAAATAAATAATTGCGCCTAGCGAAATTATTATTTACGTCGCTAACGAATTAATTCTAAATTAATTCGTTTGCCCGAATTAAAATCTAATTTCAATTTCGCGTCGAAATCGAATTCCGTTATTATATCGAATATAATAATTTTACGTTAATTCTAAATTAATCGTTCTCTCTCTTTATACAGTACTTTATCCAGATAAAGTCTCTCCGTTATTAATCCAAGATTAATCGAGTTTGAATCATACGTCATCGGTGAATCTTCGGGAAGCGACCCAAGAGACCTCTAGATATGTTGGCAGTAAATCCGGTTGTCGAACTATTCGAACACGTACGTACCAAGTACTACGTTTTTACGATTTACAAGACAAGGTTAGCTTCTAGCAAAACGCCATGCCTACCCAATTCTCTAGAAATATTCTTACTGGAATATTAGATCTATAACAGGCGTAGTATACCGTAGTATAGTGTATATCGAATTCGGATCGAATCACATGCTAGGCTGGGGCTGGATAAGTGTCTGCCCCGTCCGAAACACATATCGGATGTCAAGCAACCAGTCTCTTTGAATCGGATAATCCTGACCTAGTCATATTATCCCGATGGTTGCAACCATTATAGAGTACTAGTTCTGAATCCCTCGCGATCATCATCTCCATATGTCTGAAGTGATACTTCCATCTTGACATCACACCCAGTACACTACGATTCTCGATAACCCAGAAGAGGTATACACAGAACTCGTTAAAGCCCTGGACCACCAAACCTAAATTTTACCGATTGTCGTAAGTACTAGCGATGCAAATCTCAGGTTAAGATCATATGCACCTACCCTGAAGCGGACTCCCATAGACACGCAGACATACTACCAATGGGACTCCGCGGGGTCTATCCAGAGCGAAGCTGTTTTCCGTACTATCGGTAAAACACAACCTCCTACCGCACTTGCATAAGTATCCAATACTTAAATATATGAGAACTATGCCGTTGTGCCCTCACAACATGCACAAGTAGTACTAGTCTATTCCGCATTATCGATGTCCAATCTCGATAATACTACGACTAGGGATATTTAATGATTAAACCTTTATGGATTGATACTGTCTCATATCATCACAATCCGGAACTAATCATAGGGACTTTTACCATTTATATATCAAAGTAAATAAATTACAAAACGGTAAAAGGCAATTTCATTACTACATAGTTAATTTTGTACAATAATACAATATCATTTACAAAATAGTGACGCTATGGGACATTACTGTCTAACAATCTCCCACTTGGCCTATAGCCAGTCACTCAAGCATCTAATACCTGAACTATGTACATGTCGCTCAAACTTTTCCCGAGGAATAGCCTTCGTCAGCGGATCTGCAATATTATCCTCTGATGCGATCTTCTCGATCTTCACATCGCCACGATGTATGATCTCTCGAATCAGATGGAATCGTCGAAGAACATGTTTGGATCGTTGATGAGACCTTGGTTCCTTAGCCTGTGCTATAGCCCCGCTATTGTCACAATACAATGGAACGGGCTCAGTTGCTAACGGAACTACTCCTAATCCATTAGGAATTTTCGGATCCAAACTGCCTCTTTTGCTGCTTCAGCTGCTGCAATGTACTCCGCTTCAGTTGTTGAATCGGCAACAGTATCTTGCTTGGAAGATTTCCAGCTCACTGCTCCGTTATTCAAGCAAAATATGTACCCGGTTTGCGACTTGAAGTCGTCTCTGTCGGTTTGGAAACTTGCATCGGTATACCCAGATACCTCAAGTTCTCCATCTCCATAGATTAAGAAAACATCCTTAGTTCTTTTAAGATACCTAAGGATATTCTTAACCGCCATCCAGTGATCCTGTCCTGGATCGGCCTGATATCGACTGCACATGCTCAAAGCATAGGACACATCAGGTCGTGTACATATCATGGCATACATGATCGATCCGACTGCCGAGGCGAACGGAGTCCGACTCATGTTGTCTCTCTCATCTTGTGTTTTAGGACACATATCCCTAGATAGAAAGACGCCATGTGATGTTGGCAACAGTCCCTTCTTGGACTGATCCATGTTGAATCTCTTCAACACTTTATCAATATATGTACTCTGGGAGAGTCCAAGTAGCTTTCTAGATCTATCCCGGTAGATCTTTATTCCTAGAATAAAAGCTGCTTCTCCAGATCTTTCATGGAGAATTTCAATGAAAGCCAAGCTTTCACCGACGTTAACATGGGAATGTCATTGCCTATTAGCAATACATCGTCGACATAAAGGACAATAAAAGTCAGTGCACTCCCACTAACCTTCTTATATACACAAGGATCATCTACGTTTTGAATGAAATCATATTCTTTTATGACCTCATCAAAACGTTGGTTCCATGACCTCGATGCTTGCTTCAGTCCATAAATGGACCGATTTAACTTACAAACCTTGTTTGCAAGTCTTGGTGCGATAAAACCGTCAGGTTGTTGCATATAAACATCCTCCAACAGGTTTCCGTTAAGGAAAGCGGTTTTAACGTCCATCTGCCATATTTCGTAATCGTAATATGCAGCTATTGCAAGCATTATCCGAATGGATTTAATCATGGCAACGGGTGAGAAAGTTTCGTCATAATCAACTCCAAGTTGTTGACGATACCCCTTCGCTACAAGCCTAGCTTTGTACGTTTGAACGTTGCCATCCATGTCTGTCTTCTTCTTGAAGACCCATTTGCATCCAATAGGCTTTACGCCTTCTGGTGCATCAACCAGTGTCCAAACTTGGTTGGTATACATGGAATCCATTTCGGCCTTCATGGCATCTTGCCATAAAGTGGATTCGATACCCTGTATCGCTTCCTCATACGTAGCCGGTTCAGTATCCTCAATAAGATTAATATCTACATGAGGTGAGATCAGGAATCCATACCTCTCAGGTATTACCCTGACTCTCTCCGACCTACGTAGTCCTGTGTAATTGAAGATTGTGGTTCAGTCTCATCCTGGATGGACTGTTCATGTTCCGTTCTAGATTCATTGCCTGGAACAGTATCACTACGACTTTCATCGAGTTCTACTTTCCTCCCACTAAACACTGCATTTAGGAATTCCTTCTCAAGGAAAACCGCATGTAGAGCAACAAATACTTTGTTCTCTTTTGGGTTATAGAAGTAATATCCTTTGGTTTCCTTAGGATATCCAACAAATAGGCATTTATCTGATTTGGGTTCAAGTTTGGTACCTTCCAAACGTTTGACGTATGCCCAGCAACCCCAAATCTTCAGGAATGAGAAACCTGGTTTCTTTCCTGTCCATATCTCATACGGAGTCTGTTCAACAGACTTTGACGGAACCCTATTCAAAATAAGAATTGCACTTTCTAATGCATGTCCCCAGAAGGATATAGGCAGCTCAGTGCGACTCATCATCGACCTTACCATATCAAGCAAGGTACGGTTTCTCCGTTCAGACACACCATTTAATTGTGGTGTTCCAGGAGGAGTCCATTGTGAAAGAATACCATATTCTTTCAAGTAATCTTGAAACTCATTACTTAAGTATTCACCACCACGGTCCGACCGCAATGTCTTAATACTCTTGCCTGTTTGTTTTTCAACTTCGTGTCGAAACTCTTTGAATTTCTCTCAAAGTTTCCGACTTGTGCATCATTAGATACACATAACCATAACGTGATGCATCATCCGTAAAGTTACGAAGTATCGATATCCACCTCTAGCCTGGCTAGACATGGGCCCACAAACGTCACTATGAACGAGGGCTAACAGTTCAGTGGCGCGTTCACCTTTACCACTAAAAGGTGATTTAGGCATTTTGCCTAATAAACAAGATTCGCAGACGTCATATGAATTTGGATCAAATCCGTCCAAGTACCCACTCTTCGAAAGTGTGGATATGCGAGTCTTGTTGATGTGTCCCAGACGACAATGCCACAAAAAGTTTCAAGTTTCTTCTTTTGGATTACTCATTTTGAGCCTTTTGTTTGTTATTATACATTTTGGAGATTCATTTATATTCAAAATATAAAGACCATTATTTGCATCAGCACTGCAAATTTCTGCATCATTCATATATAAATAACACCTGGTGTTTTTAAATACAAAAGTGTACCCAGTTTGGGTTAACAAAGATACAGAAATAATATTCCTAGTTAAACTAGGAACAAAATAACAGTCATATAGTTTAAGTACATGCCCCGAGGGCAGTTCCAAAACAAAAGTGCCTACGGCCAAAACAGCAACAGAAGTTCCATTTCCAACTCGTAGATCTACCTCCCCCGAAGCCAGTCTCCTGCTATCATGCAGATCCTGCACATCAGTACAAATATGAGAACCACAGCCAGAATCAAAAATCCAATTTTTATTAAGACTAGAAGTAGTCATATTTATCTCAATAACAAACATACCTGAGGCCGGAGCCTTGCCCGCCTGTATGTCCTCCTTATGTCCCTTGTTCATGCGGCAGTCACGCTTCCAGTGACCTCTCTTGCCGCATTTCAGGCAAACATCTTGAGACTTGTCCCTTGGCTTCCCAGAAGCCTTTGTTGACTTGGCCTTGCCTTTGTTCTTATGCTTCTTCTTCTTAACACCCCCAGTTGCCTTGAGCCCAGCTTTCGGCGTTTGAGATGTTGTTGCAAAGTGCGCCTCGCGCTTGTTGCCTTTCAGAAGTTCTTTCTCTGACTCCTTGAGAATTGACAACAACTCTCCAAGAGTGTCATCCGAATTCATCAGTTTGTAGTTGATGACAATCTGTTTCCAAGTATCGGGTAGTGACTGTAGAAGTACATCTATAGCCAGCTCAGACTCCAAGACTATCCCCATATTAGCCAGTTCATCAATATCGGCTATGATTTGAGTCCCATGGACCTCAACAGAACTACCATCAGTCATACGGGAGCGAAAGATTTTCTTCACTAACTCGTACCTCGCCATCCGCTTATTAGTGCGGTGAAGATCTTGCAATCTTGCCATCATATTATAAGGATCCAAGTCCCTATTTTGGCGACGAAAGTGTTGAGTCATTGAAGCAAGCATGATCGACTGAGCCGTGTCACAATCATCACTGTGAGTTTTCCATAACTCCAGCTCAAGTGGCTCAGTGGGCTTAGGCCCGAGAGGTCTCTGAATCGTATACAGTATCCTCTCTGCCCCAAGGACTATCCTTAGGTTCATTTCCCAATCAGCAAAGTTTATCCCCTTAAAGACATTTTCACCCATGATGATGTCTCGGACATTTACCTTGCTTGCCATCTTAACTACGATAGTCCAACTATCTAGTTAACGATAAAATGGGTACAGTCAAACTGTTACAAGAAAAATAACATTTTATTAGTCCAACTAATGTTAAAAAATTGACGAAATAAATTTTGTAAGCGCGTAAAGCTAAGTATCTGAATGAAATTGCAAACTCAATACTAGCCTCCCACTATTTTCTACAAGTCTCTAACCCTCTGTTGAGTACTCGGGAAATCTAATTTCCTAGTGGGCTAGGATCCCGTTAAATAACACACAACCTTGACTTTGGCCAACAAGTTGTATGATATTTAACTAGGTAGATCTCGAAGATCAATTGGATCCCATCCAATTCCTAGATCCGGTAGGTGGACATCCAAGTCCGAAACATATATATATCTAATACATACGTCAATGTATCCAATATATTTTCCTAACCATTTCCTCTGAATCAACTAAGCCTTGGCTTTGGCACAACAAACCTAATGATTCCAGTTAAGCGGGACCCATTGACAAGGAAAGTCTCGTAATCAATGTCGATGGACAAGAAGTGATCTTGACTTTGGCCAACAAATCACAACTTGGACAGGACACCGATGTGTAACAAAACTCTCATGATTCAAACACATCCTCAATTGACAAAGGTCTTGACTTTGGCCAACAAACCAATGCCAATTTCGGATCTTGAGAAAGAATCATTCAACGGAAGGAAAATCGCTTAATATTGTTTGAGGGATTTTTCGCGTAATTGGCAACCAATTAATTTATCTTTGTTAGGTCTCATCATCATACACCCTTAAGCATGCTTCTAAAACATCATAAAGCGCGTAAAGTAAAATAATAGTGATATGCGGATGGATATATAAACAACTTGTTCCTAGAACAAATCACTCCCTTTCCTCTCCCCGCTAGCACTATTCTACTTCTACCCAATTACATAATACAATAAGAGAAACCTCATTTACATTGAGGGGAATTAGGTGAGAAGAGAATACAAAGAGATAAAGAGATAAGGCTGGACACGCAGGTCCAATTTATAAATTCCAAATTTACAATAATTTCTAAAATTACCCTTCCCTTCTAATATCCATCCGATATGCACTATTCATACAACACATCCACATTCATTCATTCATTCAAGGCATGTTATACAACCAATCAAATCCAATTAATTAGTCTTTTATTAGGTGACAATACAATGTTCAAACAATTGTTTGCATTTGCGCGAGTCCAACTCGTTTTGAGAAAAATACATATGGTATGAATTCACGAATTATATCGAACTACTCGTTAAATCCAATTAAGTCGTATTCAATACTAATCCTATTATTTAATTCTAAATTAAATATATACACTTTTATTGTGCTTTTATAACTTAGATTCCAAATCTAGTTCTATTGGGTCTCAAAGCCCAACTAACATCTAATGTCCGTTTAATTAAAGTCCGATGGGCTTTCTATTGATTTCATTAGGCTTGGGCCTTGGTCAATGTGGGTCAAACCCAATTTCCAAGCCCAATAAGGAATCACCCTCATTTGCCATAAAACCAATATCAAGCCCATAAGGCCCAATTAAACATAAAAGCCCATTTATTACATTGGGACTTAAATGGTGTGATTTAGGCCCATCCTTGATCCAATCCAATGGTCCAAATCTACTTGGCCCAACCAAGCCCATTTATGACCAAATATAATAGTTTTAGGCCCAATTCCAATTTAAGCCCAATTAACTAAATTTTAAAATTCCAAATTTTATAACTTAATTAATTAAAGTGTATGTCATGATTAATCCTTTAAATCAATATTCCCAAAATATCAAATTAATCTATTAATCATATTTTTATCTTAAATACATGTCCAACATTATTTAATCAAAAAATCAAGTCCCTAATCATCATCAAGCATTCGGCCAAGGTGATTAATATGGTTCCGATTTCGTTTTCAATCCAATCAAGTCACAAATGATCATCTCCATATTATTTCAAGTCATCCAATGTCTTAAAATTAAAAAATCATTTAGTCCTCATGCTTGCATGTATTCGGCCAAGCCACTTTGGGGTTGGAAAAATTAATCCAATTCATTTTCCATGAAATTGATGATGTATAATCCATTTAACATACATCTAAGCATATTTAATCAAGCAAACTCATCAAATCATGCTTCAAACAATTTTCCCCAAATAACATCCTAATATATTTGCATGCATTTTTAGGCTCAATGATACCATTGTTGGAAATCTAATAACCATGTCCCCAAGATCAAAACAAGCAAGAATATATATAAGAATGAACGATTGAAGTAATGGCGGAAACAATACTCACAAAAGCCAAATGTGGTTGCTATGGATGAAGCGAAAATTGCTCCTTTGTGCAGTGGGGAATTCGGCCAAGCAGAAAAGAGAAGCTCCAAGCTTTAGTTGATCCTTCCAAGCTCTAAGATGAGTTTCCCATAACACCTTGTATGATCCCTTGATGGTGCTAGCCAAAGATGTGTTTTTATGTTCCAAACAAACACATTCTTCAAGCTTTTGCAACAAAAACCTGAAAATGGAGAGCCAAGAAACTGTCACAGTTTCGGTAATTAGAGAGGGAGAGAAGTAATTGATTTTTGTCTCAAAAATCAATTTATATTTATGTCATAATTATATTAAATAATAATATAAATATAACACAAACCATGCAAAGACTTAGAGTGTCTAACACTCAATTTCCATGCATTACCTTTGAGTGCTTTGTACACTATCTTCATGCATTGCATCTTGATTAAATAATGCAAATAATGACAAGTGTCATGTGGGCCCCACACGTTTCCAAATGAAAGTGGGCCCACGTGCACTCACGCGTTCGGGTTCGATATTTCTGAAATATCGAGCTTACGTCGCGACGTTAATTAAATCGAATTTAAATAAATAATTGCGCCTGGCGAAATTATTATTTACGTCGCTAACGAATTAATTCTAAATTAATTCGTTTGCCCGAATTAAAATCTAATTTCAATTTCGCGTCGAAATCGAATTCCGTTTATTATATCGAATATAATAATTTACGTTTAATTCTAAATTAATCGTTCTCTCTCTTTATACAGTACTTTATCCGAGATAAAGTCTCTCCTTTATTAATCCAAGATTAATCGAGTTTGAATCATACGTCATCGGTGAATCTTCGGGAAGCGACCCAAGAGACCTCTAGATATGTTGGCAGTAAATCCGGTTGTCGAACTATTCGAACACGTACGTACCAAGTACTACGTTTTTCCCCCGATTTACAAGACAAGGTTAGCTTCTAGCAAAACGCCATGCCTACCCAATTCTCTAGAAATATTCTTACTGGAATATTAGATCTATAACAGGCGTAGTATACCGTAGTATAGTGTATATCGAATTCGTATCGGATAATCACATGCTAGGGCTGGGGCTGGATAAGTGTCTGCCCCGTCCGAAACACATATCGGATGTCAAGCAACCAGTCTCTTTGAATCGGATAATCCTGACCTAGTCATATTATCCCGATGGTTGCAACCATTATAGAGTACTAGTTCTGAATCCCTCGCGATCATCATCTCCATATGTCTGAAGTGATACTTCCATCTTGACATCACACCCAGTACACTATGATTCTCGATAAACCCAGAAGAGGTATACACAGAACTCGTTAAAGCCCTGGACCACCAAACCTAAATTTTACCGATTGTCGTAAGTACTAGCGATGCAAATCTCAGGTTAAGATCATATGCACCTACCCTGAAGCGGACTCCCATAGACACGCAGACATACTACCAATGGGACTCCGCGGGGTCTATCCAGAGCGAAGCTGTTTTCCGTACTATCGGTAAAACACAACCTCCTACCGCACTTGCATAAGTATCCAATACTTAAATATATGAGAACTATGCCGTTGTGCCCTCACAACATGCACAAGTGTAGTACTAGTCTATTCCGCATTATCGATGTCCAATCTCGATAATACTACGACTAGGGATATTTAATGATTAAACCTTTATGGATTGATACTGTCTCATATCATCACAATCCGGAACTAATCATAGGGACTTTTACCATTTATATATCAAAGTAAATAAATTACAAAACGGTAAAAGGCAATTTCATTACTACATAGTTAATTTTGTACAATAATACAATATCATTTACAAAATAGTGACGCTATGGGACATTACTGTCTAACAGAATAGTGGGTAGACACAGGGGCTACTCGTCATAATTATGCTGATGGTAAAATATTTTCCTCATATCAGAAGATCGATGGTGGCGATCATCTGACTATGAGAAACTCGTCGACCTCAAGAGTGGATGGACAAGACATAATGGTTCTGAAGATGAAATCCGAGAATGAGCTTATATTGAAGAATGTTTTGCATGTTCCTAATATTCGGAAGAAATCGGTTTCAGGTTCATTCATTAGCAAGAATGATTTTAAGTTTTTATTTATTTCTGACAAATTTGCAATGACAAAAAATGATGCCTATGTAGGAAAATGATACCTCGCTGAGTGTCTTTTCAAGTTCAATGTAATAACTGTCAATCGACACGATACTAATAATAAAACTACATCTTTTACTTATATTATTGAGTCACAAAATGTATTGCATGGGAGGTTAGAGCATGTTAATTATGATACAATGCATAAATTAATTAACATGGACCTCATACCTAAATTTATAATTGATAACCAACATAAATGTGAAGTATGTGTTGAAGCAAAAATGAATAGAGCATCATTTCATTCCATAGAACAAAGTTCTGAACCCTTGAAACTTATACACACCGATGTGTGTGATATGAATGTTGTGCAAACAAGAGACAGTAAAAAGTACTTTGTCACTTTTATCGATGATAACACAAGATTATGTTATGTGTATTTGCAGATGAGCAAAAATGAAGCTATTGAGAGCTTTATACACTATAAGAACGAAGTTGAAAATTAACATGGCAATAAAATCAAAAGAATCAGGAGTGATAGGGGAGATGAATATGTGTCACCATTCGGTGAATTCTTTTCCAATCATGGAATTATTCACGAAACTATTGCTCTTTATTCGCTCCAACAAAATGGGATTGTAGAATGCAAAAACTGAACATTGAAGGAAATGATGAATGCCATGTTGACAAGCTATGGTTTACCCCAGAACTTGTGGGAGGATGTCTTGCTTTCCGCCAACTACATTCTGAACAAGCTACCTCACAAAAGACTGGAGACACCATATGAATTGTGGAAATGTCATGCACCTTCCTACAAATATCTGAAAGTGTGGGGGTGTCTTGCCAAAATGATGGTTCCTAAACCTAAGAAGGTTAGAATATGACCAAAAACTATTGACTGTATATTCATTGGATATGCTCACAATAGTAGTGCGTATCGATTCTTGGTATATATCCTTGTAAAGAAAAAAACGAAATCTCTCAAAAGAACCATAGATACTGCTACTAGTAGTAATCAAGTTAACCAAGAATCAAGTCTACATGCAAAATATTGAGGAAAATGAACCTAGACGTAGCAAAAGAGCTTAGAAAATGAGCCTTAGAGCTATAAAAAAAGCAATGTCTTCTTCAGAGGCATCTTTGTGGAAATAGGCTATCAACAGTGAGATTGATGTTGGACAATTATGACCCATAGCATCACTATTTGTACAGAACATGGCGTTGTTGTACAAATTGACTATGTGACAAAGGAAATTTCTCTTTTCTCATTTGTAATTGGATTACATGGATATATAAATGATAAACGTCCATATGATTAGTACCAGATTAATAAGATATGAGATAATATTAATCCACTAAGGTTTAATCATTAAATATCCTTAGTCGTAGTATTATCGAGACTGGACATCGATAATGCGAAATAGGCTAGTATTACACTTGTGCGTGTTATGGAAGCGTAACGATATAGTTCTCATATATCTGGGTATTGGATACTCATGCAAGTGTAATATGAGGTTCTGTTTACCGATGGTACGGAAACAGCTTCGCTCTGGATAGACCCCTTGAAATCCTATTGGTAGTATGACTATGTGTCTATGGGAATCTGAATCAGGGTAGGTGTCTTTGGTCTTAACCTGAGACTTGCACTGCTAATACTTGTGACAATCAGTATACTTTGGTTTTGGTCATCCGGGGCTTTAACAGGTTCTGTGTACGCCTCTTCTGGGTATACTGAGAATCGTAGTGTATTGGGTGTGATGTCAAGATGGAAGTATCACTTCAGTCATATGGAGATGATGATCACATAGGATACGAAACTATTACTCTTAAGTACTACAGTCATCGGGATAATATGACTAGGTCATGATTATCCGATTATAGAGATTAATTACCAGATATCCGACATATGCTTCGTACGGGGCAGACACAATTCCAGCCCCAGGCCTAGCATGTGACATCCGAAACTGGATCGTAATGCGCAATACTATGTATACTACGCTTGACAAAGATTACATATTCCTTTAAAGAATATTTCTGGAGAATTAGGTCGGCACGGTGCTTTGCTAGAAGCCAACCATATCTTGTAAATCGGTAAGAACGTGGTACCGAGTACCGCACGTATTCGGATAGTCCGATCCGTATTTACTGCCAATATATCCAGGGATCTCTTGGGTCGCTTCCCGAAATTCACCGTTGAGATTTGACTCGAACAGAAAATTAATCTGGGATTATTATGAAAGAGAAAATTAATCTGGGATTAATTACGGCAATGAATTAATCTGGGATTAATTAAAAGAGAAAGAATTAATCTGGGATTAATTGCGACGAGAATTTATCTTGGATTAAATTCGTCGAGAAGAGAGAACGCGATTAATTTGAATTAATCGGTAAAATAATTTAATAGTTAAATTGGATTTTTCTATTTAATTTATTTAATTGGTCTAAAATAATATATCAGATATATTAATTGAAATTAGATTCAACACGGAATTAAATTGGATTTTAATTCAAGCGAATGAATTAATTTAGAATTAATTCGCGAGCGACTTTCGTAATAATTTTGCGAGGCACTATTATTTAATTAAATTGGATTTAATTATGTCGAGATGGAAAATTCGTTTAATCGGATTAAGCGAACCCGAGCCCGAAGTGTGTGGAGCAAGCCACTTGAATTTTGAATCAAAGTCGGTCCCACCAACTTACATCACATGTCTATCAAGTGTCAACTTGAGTGATGGAAGTGGTTGGAGGCATTAATTGCCAATTTCCTCCAACACACTTTGACTTTATTTTTTCCTTTGGAAAAGATATACCACTTTTTGCAAGGCATAATTGATTTTTGTTTTTTTGAGAAACATAACACAAAAACTTTTCTCTCTCTTTTCTCTACCTCTTGGCCGAATGTATGCTTCCATGGTGGGAACATTTTTTCTTTCAATTTTTGTTCTTGCTAGCACATCAAGGAGTGAATCAAGGTGATAGGGAAACTCACCCAAGTGTTGGAAACACTAAAGAAAGCTTGGAGCTTCCCCAGAAATGCATAAAAAGTTTTGAACTCATCCGATCAATGTGAGTATTTTCCGTAACTCTTTTGATTTTATTCACACACATATCACTCTTAGACGATCTTAACATGTTCTAGGAACACTTACAATGGTATCAGAGCGATCTAAGTTTGATTTGAATTTCTAGGGTTCATGACTTTAAATTTGAGATTTTATGCTTGGAGTATATATTTTCTTAAATTGATGGTTTGGTTGAGCTTGGATGATGTTGAATTGGATTTGTACATCTTAAGAATTGAAAAAAAATTGATTAGATCAAAATCCCCAATTTCCTTAGCCTTGGCTGAATTTATACCCTTAGGAATGCTCATGGTTAATTTTTGAAATTTAACAATTGGATGTGTTGATGGCATGATAGAAATATGAAATGTTGATTTAATTAGATTGAAATCAAATTGAATGATTTTTGTATGCCTTTGCCGTGAGCCTTGATAATTGGGCCTTTAAAATTTTAATTAGACCTAATGGGTCTAAATTGATTTTTGGCATAGGGTGATTCCTAATTGGGCCTTGGCATCTTGAGTTTGACCCATAATTGCCAAAGCCCATGCCTAAAGAATTAATTAAAAGCCCATTGGACTTTAATGAAATAGTATTGGATACTAATTGGGCATTTGAGACCCATAAAGATTTAATTTGGAATCCAAGTCTAAAAGGCACTATTAAAAGTGTAATTATTTAATTTGGAATTAAATATGAATTAATATTGAATATAATTTAAATTGGATTTAAAATTGTAGTTCGATATAATTCAAGAATACTTACTTTGAGTATTTATTATTAAACGAGTTTGACTCACGCAAATCATATCGTTGTTTGAACATTGGATGGTCATTAATCAAAGATTAATTAATTGGATGAGATTGATTGATAACATGCTTTGTGTGAATACTTGGATGTATGTATGAATAATGTATATCAGATGGATATTAGAAGGGTGATGGCAATTTTGGAAATTGTTGTAATAAATTTAGAATTTATTAAATTGGACCTGCGTGTCCAGCCTATTACCTCTTTTCTCATTGTATTTCTCTTCTCATCAATTCCCCTCAATGTAAATGAGGTTTCTTTAGAAGTATTATGTAAATGGGTAGAAGTATGAATAGTGCTAGCGAGAGAGATGAAAGAGAGAGATTTGTTCTAGGAACAAAGTTTGTTATATATCTATCCGAATATCATTATTATTTTATTCGCGTCTTATTATGCTTTTAGAATGCATGCTTAAGGGTGTATGATGAGACCTAATTGAAGATAATAAATTGGTTGCCAAATTGTGACAAAAACCCTCATTTTATATTAATCGTTTTTCCTTCCATTGAGCGATTCTCTCTCAAGATCCAAGATTGGCATTGGTTTGTTGGCCAAAGTCAAGACCTTTGTCCATCGCGGATGTGTTTGAATCATGAAGACTTTGTTCCATATCGTACGCCTTGGGCAAGTTGTGATTTGTTGGCCAAAGTCAAGGTCACTTCTTGTTCATCGGCCTCGATACGAAGCTTTCCCACTGTCAATGGGTCACACTTAACTGGTTTCATTAAGCTTGTTGAGCCAAAGCCAATGCTTAGTTGATTCAGAGGAAAAAGTTAGGCAATATATTGGATATATTGACATATATTGGATATATGTTTCGGACTTGGAGGTCCACCTACTGGATCTAGGAATTGGATGGGATCCAATTGATCTTAGAGATCTACCTATTTAAGTTTCATACAACTTGTTGGCCAAAGTCAAGGTTGTGTGTTATTTAACGGGGTCCTAGCCCACTAGGAAACTAGATTTCCCGAGTACTCCATAGAGGGTTAGAGGCTCGCCGAAAAATAGTGGGAGGCAAGTATTAAATTTGTAATTTTGTGTAGATACTTGCTAATACTCGCTCATTTCATTTTTCGTCATTAATTACTAATATTCAATTGTTTTTTTAATTGAACATTTGGACTGTATTCAAACTACTCCATTTATAATTGGTTATATAATTGGATTATAGTAATCAATATATTTGAATTTAACCAATCAAATTGTAGTTAATTATATAGTTAGACTATAGTAATCATTACATTAGATTGTACCCGAAATCGTTGATTGGATAGTTGGACTATAGCAATCAAGATGACTTGAAAGATTAGCGTCAAAGGACATAATCCTAGGTGAAAAATGTCTTTAACGGCATAAATTTTCATATTGGGAAAAGAATCTCAGGATAGTCCTGCGAGTTGAAAAGTTACTCTATTTGATAGGGCAACCTCTCGGGCCTAAGCCCGGAGTGTTAGTGTCCTAGACATGCCACAGGATCTCTAAGCGTGATTCGTGTAAATAAAAATAAAAAATAAGTTGCGGAGGACTTACATTGATCGGTTGAGTTCAAAACTTCCATGGATGTTGAAGCTTCCAAGCTCATGGGTGAGTATCCCTATCACCTTCATTTGACTCCCTTACGTGCTAGCAAGAACAAATGGAACAAATTTTATCTCCCAAGAAAAAACAAATTTGTCCGAGAGAGAGGGAAACAATCGGCCAAATCTTCCAAAGAAATGCAGTGGCCAATTCGGCCAAATGAGATTAAAGGCCATTTGGCCGATTCTCCAAGAACAGCCTTCAAAGGCCAATCGGCCAATTGAGAGAGAGAGCAAAAAGCCTTGTTTTTATTTCTTTTTTTTTTTAAAATCCAAGAAGTCAGAGAGCATTTTAAGATTTAAAAAGCAAAAGGCAATTCCTTTTAAAAGCAAAAGTAATAAAATGAACAGAGGCCATTTGATTCTTTCTGTGTGGCCATTCGGCCAATAGCATTAAAGGCCATTCGGCCAAATGCATGGAGAGAGAAAAATTAATTCCAAAATTAAATATGTTGAGTGTTTTATAAAATTCCACCAAAACCCATCAGTCATATCTATCACCAAAAAATGCCTAATGATGTAAGTGAAGTGGGCCCCACTTTATATTCAAAATTCAAGTGTACTTGCTCAACATATTTCGGGCTCGGATCCGTTTAATCCGATTAAACGAATTTTCTGTCGCGACATAATTAAATCCAATTTAATTAAATAATTATGCCTCGCAAGATTATTATTAAAGTCGCTTACGAATTAATTCCAAATTAATTCGTTCGCTAGAATTAAAATCTAATTTAATTCCGTGCTGAAATCCGATTTCAATTAATAAATCTAATATATTATTTAGCCCAATTAAAAATAAATAGTAAAATCTAATTTAACTATTAAATTTATTTTACCGATTAATTCCAAATTAATCGCGTTCTCTCATTTCGACGAATTTAATCCCAGATAAATTCTCGACGCAATTAATCCAAGATTAATTCTTTCTCTGATAATTAATCCCAGATTAATTCTTGCCGTAATTAATCCCAGATTAATTTTCTCTCTCTAAATTAATCCCAGATTAATATTCGCTCTCTTAATTAATCCCAGATTAATATTCTCTCTCTTAATTAATCCCAGATTAATATTGTTCGAGTCAAACATCATCGGTGAATCTTTGGGATGCGACCCAAGAGATCCCTGGATATGTTGGCAGTAAATACGGTCATCGGACTATCCGAACACGTGCGTACCCGGTACCACGTATTTACCGATTTACAAGACATGGTTGGCCTCTAACAAAGTACCGTGCCTACCCAATTCTCCAGAAATATTCTTCTACGGAATACAAGATCTTTGTCAGATGTAGTATACGTAGTATTGCGCATTACGATCCAGTATCGGATGTCACATGCAAGGCCTGGGGCTGGAGTTGTGTCTGTCCCGTACGAAGCATATATCAGATTACTAGCAACTAGTCTATTTATGATCGGAAAGTCATGACCTAGTCATACTTCCCCGATGGCTATAACACTTTGAGTACCAGTTATGTATCCCTGCGTGATCATCATCTCCATATGACTGAAGTGATACTTCATTCTTGACATCACACCCAATACACTACGATTCTCAACATACCCAGAAGAGGCGTACACAGAACCTGTTAAAGCCCTGGACGACCAAAACCAAAGTATATTGATTGTCGCATGTATTAGCGACGCAAGTCTCAGGTTAAGACCAAATACACATACCCTGATTCGGATTCCCATAGACACATAGTCATACTACCAATGGGATTTCGAGGGGTCTATCCAGAGCGAAGCTGTTTCCGTACCATCGGTAAACAGAACCTCCTACTACACTTGCATGAGCATCCAATACCCAAATATATGAGAACTATGCCGTTACGCTTCCATAACACGCACAAGTGTAATACTAGTCTATTCCGCATTATCGATATCCAGTCTCGATAATACTACGACTAGAGATATTTAATGATTAAGCCTTTGTGGATTAACACTGTCTCATATCTTATTAATCCGGAACTAATCATAAGGACTTTTATCATTTATATATCCAGGTAATCCAATTACAAATGATAAAAGAGCAATTTCCTTTGTCACATAGTTAATTTGTACAACAGCACAATGTCCTGTACAAATAGTGATGTTATGGGTCATAATTATCCAACACGGAGTTGAGCAAATAGTAGAGCATGAGCTTTGGAAGACTCATCGTGATGATAACTTTAGTGCTCAATCTGTTATGCTTGCCGCAAAGACTCCTTAATTTCTTCATCAGAACTAAGGATTAGATCCTTATAGTATGATATTGAAATTGAAGGATCTTCATAGATCTATACTTAGATCTTAGAAGTACTGATTGCAAAAGATAACTCTTGGAGAGTTAATGGCTATGCTCAAGGAGACAGAGCCAGAGCTTGCAAAAGGGCAAGAAGCGCAAGACGCATCTTACTTCAACATCCCAGAAGGTCAAGGCTTGGCCGAAGGCTTCTGGGGGTGTGAAGAAAAGGGCAAGGCTAAATCGTCACAGTCTTCTGAGAAGACAAATGACATATCCCAAGATGTCTGCCTAAACTATGGCAAAAAGGGTCACTGGAAGCGTGACTGTCGTATGGACAAGGCAGACATGAAGGAAGTGAAAACGGACAAGGGTCCGGCTACAAGTATGTTTGTTATAAACATGTCCACTGCTGGTTTTAAAATTGGATTTTAGATATTGGATGTGGTACTTAAATAAGTACTGATGTGTGGGATCTGCTGATTAGCAGGAGACTGGCTTCAGATGAGATCGACCTATGAGTTGGAAACGGGACGAGAGTCGTTGTTTTGGCCGTAGAAACCTAAGTTTTGGAACTGCCCTTTGGGAATGTGCTTAAATTAGGAAACTGTTATAATATATCTAGTTTGACTAGGAACATTATCTCTGTATCTAGTTTAACTCGTTGCAGATATACCTTTATATTCAAGAACACTAAGTGTTTTGTTTATAAAGATGATATTGAGATAAGAACATTAGATTTGAATAACAGTATTTATATTTAGAATATAAATGAATCTCAAACATATAATATGACAAACAAAAGCTCAAACTCTATAAATCTGTTGAGACTTAAATGTGGCATTGTTGTCTAGGACACATTAACAAGACTCGTATATCCACACTTTCGAAGAGTGGATACTAGGACGAATTTGATTCTAATTCAAATAATGTCTACGAATATAGTTTATGAGGCAAAGTGCCTAAAACACCTTTTACTTGGTAAAAAGTACAAGTGCCACCGATCTGTTAGCCCTCGTTCATTGTGACATAACTGGGCCCTTGTCTAGCTAGGCTAGAGGTGAATATGAATACTTCGTAACCTTTACGGATGTGGCATCGCGTTACGATTATGTGTATCTTTTGAA
The DNA here is from genome assembly GCA_019454045.1 of Zanthoxylum bungeanum. Classification (NCBI taxonomy): domain Eukaryota; kingdom Viridiplantae; phylum Streptophyta; class Magnoliopsida; order Sapindales; family Rutaceae; genus Zanthoxylum; species Zanthoxylum bungeanum. The sequence continues at coordinate 31,817 of SKCR01036889.1, read as the reverse complement.
ACACAAGTCAGAAACTTTTGAGTAATTCAAAGAGTTTCGACACGAAGTAAGAAAACAGACCGGTAAAAGTATTAAAGACATTACAGTTGGACCATATTGTAAAATACTTAAAGATATTAGTTTCAAGATTACTTGAAAGAGTATGGTATTCTTTCACAGTGGACTCCTCCCGGGACACCTCAATTTGATGGTGTGTCCGAACAAAGAAACCGAACTTTGTTGGACATGGTAAGGTTAATGATCAGTCGCTCTGAGCTACCAATTTCCTTCTGAGGATACACATTAAACAGTGCAATACTTATTTTGAATAAGGTTCCATGAAAATCTGTTAGACAGACTTCATATTAGATATAAACAGGAAAGAAACCGGGTTTCTCATTCCTGAAGATTTGGGTATGCTGGGCATATAATTGAATGTTTGGATGATACCAAACTAGAACCCAAATCAGATAAGTGCTTATTTGTAGGTTGTCCTAGGGAAACCAAAGTATAGTACTTATACAACTCACAAGAGAACAATGTAATTGTTGCTCTCCATGCGGTTTTCCTAAGAGGAATTCCTATATGCAGTGGTAAGTGAGAGGAAAATAAAACTCGATGAAAATCGGAGTAATACTATTCTAGGCACCAAGTCCTCACGGAACACCAATAGTTCATCAGGGATGAAACTGTACCAATAATCTTCGAATACACAAGAACCGCGTAGGTCGGAGAGAGTCAGAAAATAACCTGGGAGGTATGGGTTTCTGATCTCACCTCATATAGATATCAATCATCTTATGAGGAAGAAGAACCGACTACGTATGAGGAAGTGATACAAGGTATCGACTCTTTTTATGGCAAAGTGCCATGAAGTCCGAAATGGATTCCATGTATACCAACTAAGTTTGGACACTGGTTGATGTACCATAAGGCATTGTGCCTATTGGTACTATATGAGTCTTTAAGGAGGAATATACATGGATGGCAACATATAAATGTACATAGCTAGGCTTGTACAGAAAGGATATCGTCAACGACATAGTGTCGACTACGACAAATTTTTTTCACATGTTGCCATGATTAAATCCATTTGGATAATACTTGCTAATGCTGCATATTTCATTTATGAAATATGGAAAATGGACGTCAAAACCGCTTTCCTTAACGGAAACCTTCTAGAAGATGTTTACAACATCCTGACGGTTTTGTTGTGCCAAAACATGCAAACAAGGTTTGCAAGTTAAATCGATCCATTTATAGATTGAAGCAAGCATAGCGTTCTTGGAACCAACGTTTTGATGAGATCATAATGGTATATGATTTCATTCAAAACGAATATGATTCTTGTGTATATAAGAAGGTTAGTAGGAGCGCACTGACAGTGAATGTCCTATAAGTTGATGATGTATTGCTTCTTAGTAATAACATTCCCATAAAATAATCGGTGAAAGCTTGGCTTTCATTAAAATTCTCCATGGAATACCTGGGAGAAGCAGACTTTATTCTAGGAATAAAGATCTACTGGGATAGATCTAGAAAGCTGCTGACAACCCTCCCAGAGTTCGTACGTTTTTGAAATGTATGTGACCTGATGTCTCATATACTTTGAGCATATGTAGACACTATGAGGCCAATCCAGGTGATGGTCACTGGATTGATGTAAAGAACATCCTTGAGTATCTTAGACGAACTAAGGATGCTTTCTTAATTTATGGAGAATGAGAACTTAAGGTGACTAGGTTCACCGCTGCAAGTTTCCAAACCGACAAAGACGACTTTAAGTCGCAATAAGGGTACATATTTAGTTTGAATAACGAAACAGTGAGCTGGAAATCTTCCAAGCAAGATACTGCTGCCGAATAAATAACAAAAACGGAACATTACTGCAGCTGAGGCAGCTCCTAATTGAATTAGGAGTAGTTCTGTTAGCAGCTGAGCTAGGCTACACACAGGCTAAGGAACCACAGGTCTCATCAATGATCCAAGTATATACTTCAACTATTTCATCTGATTCGTCGGATCATATATCGTGGCGATGTGTGATGATCGAATAAAACGCATCAGATGATAACATTGTAAATCTGCTGACGAAAGCTGTTTCTCTGCAGAAATTTGAGCAACCCGTACATAGTCAGGTGTTAGACACTTGAGTGATTGGCTATAGGCCAAGTGGGAGATTGTTGGACAATTATGACCCATAACATCACTATTTGTACAGAACATGGCGTTGTTGTACAAATTCACTATGTGACAAAGAAATTGCTCTTTTATCATTTGTAATTGGATTACCTGGATATATATATGATAAAAGTCCATATGATTAGTACCAGATTATTAAGATATATGACAATATTAATCCACTAAGGTTTAATCATTAAATATCCTAGTCGTAGTATTATCGAAACTGGACATCGATAATGCAGAATATGCTAGTATTACACTTGTGCGTGTTATGGAAGCGTAACGACATAGTTATCATATATCTGGGTATTGGATACTCATGCAAGTGTAATATGAGGTTCTATTTACCGATGGTAAAGAAACAGCTTCGCTATGGATAGACCCTTCAGATTCCTATTGGTAGTATGACTATGTGTCTATGGGAATCCGAATCAGGGTAGGTATATTTGGTCTTAACCTGAGACTTGCACCGCTAATACTTGCGACAATCAGTATACTTTGGTTTTGGTCGTCCGGGGCTTTAACAGGTTCTGTGTACGCCTCTTCTGGGTATACTGAGAATCGTAGTGTATTGGGTGTGATGTCAAGATGGAAGTATCACTTCAGTCATATGTAGATGATTATCACATAGGATACGGAACTAGTACTTTTAAGTACTGCAGTCATCGGGGCAATATGACTAGGTCATGATTATCCGATTATAGAGACTAGTTCCCAGAGATCCGATATATACTTCGTACGGGGCAGACACAATTCCAGCCCGAGGCCTAGCATGTGACATCCGATACTGGATCGTAATGCACAATACTATGTATACTACGCCTAACAAAGATTACATATTCCTTTAAAGAATATTTCTGGAGAATTGGGTAGGCACGGTGCTTTGCTAGAAGCCAACCATGTCTTATAAATCGGTAAGAACGTGGTACTGGGTACGCACGTATTCAGATAGTCCGATGACCGTATTTACTGCCAACATATCCAGGGATCTCTTGGGTCATTCTCGAAGATTCACCGTTGAGATTTGACTCTAACAGAAAATTAATCTAGGATTAATTATGAAAGAGAAAATTAATCTGGGATTAATTACGGCAATGAATTAATCTGGGATTAATTAAAAGAGAAAGAATTAATCTGGGATTAATTACGATGAGAATTTATCTGGGATTAAATTCGTCGAGAAGAGAGAACGCGATTAATTTGGAATTAATCGGCAAAATAAATTTAATAGTTAAATTAGATTTTTCTATTTAATTTATTTAATTGGGCTAAAATAATATATCAGATATATTAATTGAAATTAGATTTCAACGCAGAATTAAAATTGGATTTTAATTCAAGCGAATGAATTAATTTAAAATTAATTCGCGAGCGACTTTCGTAATAATTTTACAAGGCACTATTATTTTATTAAATTAGATTTAATTATGTCGCGACGGAAAATTCGTTTAATCGGATTAAGCGAACCCGAGCCCGAAGTGTGTGGAGCAAGCCACTTGAATTTTGAATTAAAGTGGGTCTCACCAACTTACATCACATGTCTATCAAGTGTCAACTTGAGTGATGGAAGTGGTTGGAGGCATTAATTGCCAATTTCCCTCCAACACACTTTGACTTTATTTTTCTTTTGGAAAAGATATACCACTTTTTGCAAGGCATAATTGGTAATTTTGTTTTTTTTTGGAAAAACATAACACAAAAAATTTTCTCTCTCTTTTCTCTACCTCTTGGCCGAATGTATGCTTCTATGGTGGGAAATTTTTTTCTTTCAATTTTTGTCCTTGCTAGCACATCAAGGAGTGAATCAAGGTGATATGGAAACTCACCCAAGTGTTGGAAACACTCAAGAAAGCTTGGAGCTTCCACGGAAATGCATAAAAAGTTTTGAACTCATCTGATCAATGTGAGTATTTTCCGAAACTCTTTTGATTTTATTCACACACAGATCAGTCTTAGACGATCTTGGCATGTTCTAGGAACACTTACAATTGATTCTATCCTTAAAAAACATATTTGAGAGTTGGTTGATCTTCCTCCAGATTGTAAGGTATTGGGCTACAAATGGATTTTCAAACGAAAGATGAAACCGGATGAATCAATAGATAAGTACAAGGCTAGACTTGTCATAAAAAGGTTATAGACAAAAAGAAGGTCTTGACTACTTTGACACATTTTCATCAGTGTCCGGTATCACGTCGATAAGAATGTTCATAGCCATAATAACTATATTTGGTCTTGAAATACATCAAAAGGATGTGAAGACTACATTATTAAATGGTGAATTGGATGAAGAAATTTACATCTAACAACCAGAAGGTCTCAATATTTTTGGACAAGAACAGAAGGTGTGCAAACTTGTAAAATCCTTATACGGATTAAAACAAGCACCTAAACAATTACATGAAAAAATTTGACAAAGCGATGTTGTCAAGTGGGTTCAAAATCAATGAGTGTGATATATGTGTATACACTAAATCAACTCAAAAAAGGTATGTCAATGTGTGTCTCTACATGAAATGATACTGTCTACCAAGAAAATATTGACTAGCAAATTTGATATGGAAGATTTAGGAGTAGCTGATATGATCTTAGGAATTAAGATTTTCAGAACTTCATAGGGGTATATATTAACTCAGACTCATTGTGTTGAGAAGATACTTGAGAAATATAATAAATGAGATCTAAATGTGGCTAGAACTCATTTGGATATAATTCTTCATTTATCAAAGAATAATGGCTCAAGCATATCGCAATTGGAGTACTCGAGAATCATCGGAAGTTTGATATATCTTACAAATTGCACACGACCAGATATTGCTCAAGCTGTAAACAGGCTTAGCAGATATACAAGTAATCCATGACATAACCACTGGAAAGCCATAATAAAAGTTTTGAGGTATCTGAGAGAAATTTCAAAATATGGTCTGCATTATACAAGATATCATGTTGTTCTAGAGGGATATAAAGATGCTAATTGGATATCTGATACAGTGGATTCCAAATACACGAGTGGATCTATTTTCACACTTGGTGGTACAACCGTGTCATGGAAATACTCGAGGCAAATGTTTATTGCCCGGTCTACTATGGAATATGAGTTCATACAATAGACAAATCAGAAGAAGAAGCAACATGACTTCAAAATTTCCTAGAGAATATTCCAAATTGGCCAAAACCAGTGTCAACTATAAGCATACATTGTGATAGTCAATCGGCTATTGGGAGAGCCCAAAATACAATGTATAATGATAAGTCTCGACATATACGTCGAAAACACAATACCATAAGGCAATTACTCTCAAGCAGCATAATTTCAATATATTATGTCAAATCGAAGGAAAACCTAACGGATCCACTTACTAAAGGTTTACCTAGAGAGAAAATTGAGAAATCATCGACGAGAATGAGCTTGAAGCCTATAAATTAAGAAATGTCATTGTGGAAACCCAACCTAACTGACTGGAGATCCCAATATATAGGTTCAAATGGGACAATTGAAACTTTGTGCAATTTAAAACAAGCACTGTAGAGTTATATACTCTTTATCATTTCTATAATGACGCAGAGTGTTGTCTGTTAGGGTTAGGATAAGCTAAGACCTTTAATGATCACTATATTATGAGAAGAGTCTTAATGGGGGTAAATGCACATTACTTTTCATAGTAGATCACCTATTTCAAGTAAGAAGTGAGGTCGCATCCATGTGAATTTGTGAAGGCTGAATTCCCCGAAATACTTGATGAATCTAGGACCGATGTTCATGGCCAAATTGAACACAACCGTAAAACAAAAAATGGTCGAAGTAAAGATGTGTGTTGGTTATTTTCTTGGTTTATACTAATGGCAGAACAGTTCAAGACTATGAGTCACTGTTTTGCCAAGTAAATCCGATTGTCATTCACTAGGAAATGTTCAAGGCAAAAACTACATATTCCGATACAGTTTTGCTTCACGGAAACTCTTTTAAGTGTCTCCATTAATATTAGAGAATTGTAAGAAATTCTATAATATATAGTATAAATATATGAGAGACATGTCTCTTAAGAAGTGCATTATAAGAAATGCACAATGATGAAGAGACATGTCATCTAAAGTGAAGACATGTGTCACTAGACTTTATAAGGCATTAGGAAGAGGTATAACCCTTAGGAGGGTTACACTCTAAACCAAATGGTGCCCACAAAGGCACAATTTCATGCCTATTAAAAATGGGCATTGTGTTCACTTGAAGATCAACCAAAAACATTCATAATATATACATTGTTTAGATAGTCAATTCATAGAGAGAGTTTACAATCATTTGTCATTGTTCAAGTTCTTGGAGAAAGGAGTGTTGACCGGCGTAAACACACACGTATAACGCAAGCGCACGTATCGTTCAAGTAGTATAAAAATATCGATCCCACGAGGACTTAATTCCTACTGTTGTTATTAATTGTTGAATCTATTTATTTACAAATCTAATTAAATGGAGAAGAGAATGATTGTTTGATTGGTTGAAAGTGGTTTTGCAAAATAAATAAATAAATAAAAAGACAAAAGAAAATACTAAGGAAAATAACAAAAGACACAAAGATCTAGGGTTGTGAATCATTCTAATATCATTTAAAAGATGAAGTGGTTATTTTATGTTTGTGTAATAAATCAGTTTACTAACCTGGAACACTAATTATGTGTAAGCCTCTGTAGATGGTCAGCACAAATACCCAGTTAAACCCAATTGAACCATATGTCTATGTCAACCAAATTATCTGGATTCATTAAGTTTAAGTTCCAATTATGGCTACCCCCGCCCGACAGGTATATTCCTATCCTGTAAGGAAATTTATTAAAGGGTTATCTATCCTCAAGGAAGATCGTGGGCTATTAAGTCTAAGGCTGAAACCTAAAATCTCTATGTCTAGTTCATTTTAGATTTACCACATCAATCTTATTGGTGATCAGACAACAAGAAGCATTAAGCTTAAGACTTAATAAGTAAACCTTTAAATTACCCAAACTATAAAATAACCCCTTATAAACCGGTGATATTAGAATTCATCACAACCCAAGATAACTAACACATAACTAGGGCTAGTAATACATAAAAGTAAAAGACATAAAGTAAAAATACTGAAAAGTAAAAGACATAAAGTAAAACTGAAAAGTAAAATAAAATAAAATGCTAAGATAAAAGGAATTACTTTTACTACTACTAATTTAGATATCTCCCATAAAATAATATATAAACTTGTGATAATAATACCAACCGACCATATAGGCGGTATCCTGATTAAGTCAAATTAAGTCCAACCAGCCATAAAGGCGGAACCAAAATTAAATTGCCAACCGACCAATCTGGCGGTATCCTTTATTAGTCAGGTTTAAACCAGATTAAAATGAATTACCAACCGACCAATCTGGCGGTATCCTTTTTAAGTCAATATTTTAAATAGTGAATATATTATTTTTAAGGGAGATTAATCTAAATAGTAACAGTAAAAGAATTACCTTTCACCCTAGCTGGGAAGTTACTTCCTCATGAATAGTAAAAACTGTAAAAAGTAAAAAGTAAAAAGTAAAAATTAAATTACTATTATTAGAAAAAGTAATTAAAATTTTTTACAAAACTAAAAACTAAAAATAAAAAAAAAAACTAAAAACTAAAGAATCTAGAGAGAGAAGCTCTCTCTTTAGAAGGAATTGAAGAGAGAGGAATGTGCACTGAATTATGAAATTTCGAGCTGAATTATAGAAAAATTTGGTCCAGCGTCGCGACGCCAGGTCCTCAGCGTCGCGACGCCGATTTGTCGACGTGGCACGCTCTGGTTCGCTGGTTTGAAGATTCTGGATAAGATGATAAGGTGACACGTGGCAGAGTGGTTGGGCTTCAATTATTGTGACACGTGGCGGCTTCTGATTGGTCGCTGAGATTCTTATCCGCCACGTGTCAGATAAGGATAGGATATTCAATTATTGATGCTGACGTGGCGCTGACGTGGCGATGACGTGGCGATGACGTGGCGACACGTGGAAAGAGACTGTCGGCACCATAGAATTGCGACACGTGTCGACACGTGTCACGTTGATGGTTGATGCTGACGTGGCAAGTTGACTTGGTTGACCTTGTGACGTGGCGTGACACATGGTGAAGTTGACTTTTTGACCGATGAAATGGCTGATGACGAGGCGACACATGTCAACTCTGAGTGTCGGCAGCATATGATGATGACACGTGGCACGGCGCACGTTAGCAGGTCGGCTGTGATGGTGACACGTGTCACGGCTCATTTTAGCAAAGTCAAACTTTTCTCAGATTCTGATTTGTGGACTCGGCGCACGTTAGCACTGTTCGGCGTATTTTAGACGTCGCGACGCGGAAGTCTGGGCGTCGCGACGCGCAAGAGACCAAAATATCCCTGTTGACGCATTTTTGTCCGTTTTTGCCCCAAATTGCCTCCAATGCTTTCCAAACTTTATTTTTACTACAAAATAACACAAAACATATCAAAACGTTCACAAAACTCAAGAAACTATACAAAATATTAGGTCAAATGAGTGGGAATAAGTGATATAAATACCACTCATCACACCCCCAAACCTAACATTTTGCTAGTCCTCGAGCAAAACATAAAATAAAATAACAAAAATAAATTAACTAAGCCACTTTCGTAGGGATCACAATTGCATTTAGCGTATGCAACAAGCCTTTAAACCCCTAGGTCTCCCTAGTGGACGAGTTGTAGTCTCGTGAGGGCTTACAGCAATGATACCCACAAACATTTTACAAAAGTAAAAAGTTAGTTAAAACTAATGCACACAAAAGCAAAAAGACAAGAGAAAAGAGAATAAAGATGTTAGTGACTAATCAGGTGAAACTTTTACTTCAAGTTACTAGTTGTTTTGTTTTATTCTAAATTACTGAATAAGTAAATTCTCCGATTATTTTTACCATTCTTCATATACACAGCAACAAAATATTAATCAACTCATTTTGCCCACAACAGTCATAAGTGCAGTTGATAAGAGAGTAATATTTTTGTCCTAAAGTTCTATCAGATTTCACACCTTTTTGAGCAATGGAATAATTTTTCTGATTTTTCTGATTTTTCTTTGATTTTTCTCTATTTTTATTTATATACAATATCTTCCATCTATGTAACGAGTGTTGGGTCGGTGGCTCCCAAACCAGTTGGCTTTAGGGCACCAGGTGTTAAGACACCCCTACGGACTTAATTACCCAGACTTCAGATATATATATTTTTTTGCAGCATCCTTGATCCATGTAGCGAGCTTTGGGCCAGTGACTCCCAAACCAGTTGGCTTTAGGCACTAGGTGTTAAAACACCCTTACAGACTTAATAACCCGGATCTCAGACGTTTTTTTTTTTTTTTTTTTTTTTTTTTTTTAGTCCACTGCTTTTTGAGATGCTTCCTCCAATCAAACTAGAGCACTGAATATTACAAACTTTTCAATTTTAACTCATGTTCGTATGTTACTATGCATATTGATAATATCTGTCAACTGAGCATATAAAGATTCATTTTAGTCAGTTTTATGGAGAATTCACAAATTAAATAATTAAAATGAAATAAACAAAAATTAACTTGTTTCGAATTAGGTTTGAGATACGTCTCAGGAGTGGAAATTCCTTACTCGGCTATCTCCTTACCAATTTCACCTTTTTGGTCAAATAAAAAACAAAAATATTTTGTAATTTTTGAAAAATTTCAATTTTTTTGTATTTTTCGAAAAATTTGGACTTAAAAATAAAAATAACACAAACTAAAAACAAGGTACTGATCAACTAATTCCCTCCCCCAAACCTAAATGAGACATTGTCCCCAATGTCTTAACAGTAAAAGGAGAGTTAAGAAGGTCGTACCTGGTTAGCTGAAATCTACAGGAAATTAAAGGTTAAGATTCAGATTAATTCGACGCCTCTTACCACGATCGTCCTCGGACCATTTTATCTTTGAAAGGAGAGGGTCAACTTGTGGTTCATAAGCTACGAGTTGGTCAATTAGATCCGGAGCAGTTCTGGCAGTAAAGATGAGTTCTTTCATAGGTTTTGACACAAACCCATTTCTCCGAGCATCATCAAGAAACACACAAGAAAATCATAAAATCCATCAACGTTGAACAATCCAAGCGGTTTCTGGTGTATGTTCAGGTTCGCCCAAGATAGTACAAAAAAATTTCCTCCAATGTGCCCAAGCCACCAGGCAAAGCGATAAAAGCATCAGCACGGTTAATCATTTCTACCAGTCGTTCAGACATACCTGGCACGATCAGTTCCTCTCCGTTTGATGAACCAATAAGATTTGCCTCTGCCAAGGGTTTTGGGATGATTCCCAAAACATGACTGCCTCCTTCCTGTACAACCTTTGAAACGATCCCCATAAGTCCAAGATTTCCTCCGCCATATATTAAGTGCATATTCCTTGCTGCTAAGACTCGACCCAATTCCTGTGCTGCTTCTATGTATTGTGGTTTAGTACCAACAGTACTACCGCAAAACACACAAATGTTTTCAACTCGTCTTTTGAAGTGGCTTCATTTTTTTATGTATTTCTTTCTCAACTCTGGATGCCTTCAAAAGTGCAATGACGGGCTAAATTTATAGTACCTGAAAAGGGTGAGTAATAATAGCACTAATATCTTCCAAAGGACGATTGTTAGCTAAACAACAAAAGAAATCGTGAAAGGTCAAAAGTCTGGATCCTGTCTACGAAAATAAAGATAATTACAACAGAAAAGCGAATCAAAGCAATAATTAAGGCAACAGAATTGTGTACGCAATACGCCACTCACTTAGTATAAATTCATTAGGATGTGTCTCAAGATTCATTCCTTATTCAGCCATCGCTAATGAATTGTTTCTCATCTTTGATTGCCAAACACAATTCCTTCTGTCTTAAAATGCTTCGTTTGTGCTTTTCCTACAAAAAAAAAAATAACACACAAAATAAAAAAGTTCACACAAAATATAAATATTACAACAAATTGCATGGGTTGCCTCCCTGCTAGCGCTAAATTTTCGTCTTCAGCCAGACGTGACTGAAATTCATCTGTTAAGGAGGTTTCAATGTCGTTTTAAATGTCCGATAAAAAATAATCCGTGAGCGTTGCTTTGAGGGTCTCTTCCAACGGTTAAGGTGGCAAAAAGAGTTTTGTCTCATTCAGTGCTCGTGTCACCTTTTTGATTCTTGTTACTCCAGTGGTTCCTGCAAAGAAAGAAAGAAAATCAGGAGGTCTTATATGGTGCTTGACTTGGAACGGAAGTTCCATTCTGTCAAGCTTCTGGGTGATATCTTTGATTTCTACTCCCCAAAAACAGCGATGTTTCTCCTGAATGCTCTGGATCTTTATTAAGGTCAGACATTTGCTCCTCCATTGCTCTGCTTCTTGCTCCACCTTTTCTTCACAGATGAATTTAAAATTTTTGTATTCAGCTCTTCATCTGTCATATGTGAATACATGCTTCAAAATTGTCAACCAGAGGATGCAAAGATGTTTCTGACATTAGGTCTTCATCCTTGATGATATGACTGGAATGGATGGTTCAGATAGATCTTCTTCAAACATCATGGTAAAGCATGCTCCAAGATCTTCATTTTGAGGATTGAAAGTTTGATCCTCCGTTGTTGGTGCAGTTGGTACAAATAGATCAGCTTCATCCTCATCAGAATCTGAATAATAAAAGTCAAATTGAGACTTTACCCGGTTCGGGTTCCTGAACTGATACCACTCTGGTTGTTGATACTACTGCTCAGCCTCCTCCTCTGTTGAAGTGTCTTTGTGGATTTCTGGGTACTTGAAGGCTTCATCAGTGTCATCTGAAACTGGTTCTTGAGGTATGTAGTTCTCTGGTTTTCTGTTAATTGTCTCATTTGATCTGTCGTCCTCTGAATGAATTCTGATTGTCTCTGAATACTTTCAAGTTGCTTCAGGCTTGTTTCAAGCATTGTATCCAACTTTTCGTCTCGTTTCTTGGAAAATTTTTTTAGCATATCAATCAATTGTTCTTCCTCTGATGGTTCTGGTTTTTGTTGAGGATAGTAGGTGGATGGTGGATAAGATGGAAAGTATGATGGTTCTGGCATCCAGTGATAATTGTTGGGCTGGACAACAGGCCTCAGAAAACCGGACTGTTGCTCCCAGATGTGGTGTGTATCTTTTGTAAAGCTCGTAATCTTTCAATCTCCCAGTAGTGTTCCATTTTTTAATCACCTGAAAATACAATAAAGAAATAAAAATTACAGACAAAGATAAAGAAAATTAGATACAAGTAAATTAGATAGTTTCAAAATTAACAACTTAAGAAATATAAGTCCCCGGCAACGGCGCAACAAAAAACTTGACCGGCGTAAACACACACGTATAACGCAAGCGCACGTATCGTTCAAGTAGTATAAAAATATCGATCCCACGAGGACTTAATTCCTACTGTTGTTATTAATTGTTGAATCTATTTATTTACAAATATCTAATTAAATGGAGAAGATAATGATTGTTTGATTGGTTGAAAGTGGTTTTACAAAATAAATAAATAAATAAAAAGACAAAAGAAAATACTAAGGAAAATAACAAAAGACACAAAGATCTAGGGTTGTGAATCATTCTAATATCATTTAAAGATGAAGTGGTTATTTTATGTTTGTGTAATAAATCATTTTACTACCTGGAACACTAAATTATGTGTAAGCCTCTGTCGATGGTCAGACACAATACCCAGTTAAACCCATTGAACCATATGTCTATGTCAACCAAATTATCTGGATTCATTAAGTTTAAGTTCCAATTATGGCTACCCCCGCCCGACAGGTATATTCCTATCCTGTAAGGAAATCTATTAAAGGGTTATCTATCCTCAAGGAAGATCGTGGGCTATTAAGTCTAAGGCTGAAACCTAAAATCTCTATGTCTAGTTCATTTTAGATTTACCACATCAATCTTATTGGTGATCAGACAACAAGAAGCATTAAGCTTAAGACTTAATAAGTAACCTTTAAATTACCCAAACTATAAAATAACCCCTTATAAACCGGTGATATTAGAATTCATCACAACCCCAGATAACTAACACATAACTAGGGCTAGTAAATACATAAAAGTAAAAGACATAAAGTAAAAATACTGAAAAGTAAAAGACATAAAGTAAAACTGAAAAGTAAAATAAAATAAATGCTAAGGTAAAGGAATTACTTTTACTACTACTAATTTAGATATCTCCCATAAAATAATATATAAACTTGTGATAATAATACCAACCGACCATATAGGCGGTATCCTGATTAAGTCAAATTAAGTCCAACCACCAGCCATAAAGGCGGAACCAAAATTAAATTGCCAACCGACCAATCTGGCGTATCCTTTATTAGTCAGGTTTAAACCAGATTAAAATGAATTACCAACCGACCAATCTGGCGGTATCCTTTTTAAGTCAATATTTTAAATAGTGAATATATTATTTTTAAGGGAGATTAATCTAAATAGTAACAGTAAAAGATTACCTTTCACCCTAGCTGGGAAATTACTTCCTCATGAATAGTAAAAACTGTAAAAAGTAAAAAGTAAAAAGTAAAAATTAAATTACTATTATTACAAAAAGTAATTAAAATTATTTACAAAACTAAAATAAAATAAAAAAAAACTAAAAACTAAAGAATCTAGAGAGAGAAACTCTCTCTTTAGAAGGAATTGAAGAGAGAGAAGATGCACTGAATTATGAAATTTCGCGCTGAATTTATAGAAAAATTTGGTTCCACCAGCGTCGCGACGCCAGGTCCTCAGCGTCGTGACGCCGGATTTGTCGACGTGGCACGCTCTGGTTCGCTGGTTTGAAGATTCTGGATAAGATGATAAGGTGACACATGGCAGAGTGGTTGGGCTTCAATTATTGTGACACGTGGCGGCTTCTGATTGGTCGCTGAGATTCTTATCCGCCACGTGTCCAGATAAGGATAGGATACTCAATTATTGATGCTGACGTGGCGCTGACGTGGCGATGACGTGGCGACACGTGGGAAAGAGACTGTCGGCACCATAGAATTGCGACACGTGTCGACACGTGTCACGCTGTGATTGGTTGATGCTGACGTGGCAAGTTGACTTGGTTGACCTTGTGACGTGGCGGATGACGTGGCGTGACACATGGCGAAGTTGACTTTTTGACCGATGACATGGCTGATGACGAGGCGACACGTGTCAACTCTGAGTGTCGGCAGCATATGATGATGACACTGGGCACGGCGCACGTTAGCAGGTCGGCTGTGATGGTGACACGTGTCACGGCGCATTTTAGCAAAGTCAAACTTTTCTCAGATTCTGATTTGTGGACTCGGCGCACGTTAGCACTGTTCGGCGTATTTTAGACGTCGCGACGCGGAAGTCTGGGCGTCGCGACGCGCAAGAGACCAAAATATCCCTGTTGACGCATTTTGTTGTCCGTTTTTTGCCCCAAATTGCCTCCAATGCTTTCCAAACTTTATTTTATCTACAAAATAACATAAAACATATCAAAACGTTCACAAAACTCAAGAAACTATACAAAATATTAGGTCAAATGAGTGGGAATAAGTGATATAAATACCACTCATCAAGTGTCACTTCTACAAGAAATAACCAAGTAATCCTGAGAGAACGTTAGCCACAAGATATCCATAGAGTACCGAGGCGGGGCTAATAAGTTATTAAGAAAGAGACAACTCAATTTGGATCAATTTTTTGATCATTTTCAATATTTTCCAAATTTTTCTAAATTTCATGATTTATGTTCTGTTTTGATATGTTAGTGTAAAATTAATTGAATGATGTTTGTTAATTTGATTTAATAACACATATACACCAACACAAAATAGCTAGATAATAATTAGGAGGCACAACTGGAGTAATAAATAACTCAATTAATTTGCTGGACACAAGAGATTAACACACTCCATTTACATGAAACACTTTTCTTTTATTACTGGCTACTGGCTAACTTAGGCCAAATTTTATTTTACAGGGTTTAATTCATGGCCGATTCTTAAAGATCGAATTCATTGGGATCAAGTCAACGTCTTAAGTGTGACTCCATGACCCCAAGAACATCATAGTTCTGATGGGATCTTCAGGCCTCCGTCGTCTCTCGATTCCTTATTTATCGAAAGGTTGCAGCCTCGCTGACTCCGTCGGCTGGCTTCGCCGCAGCCACCACCATGGCTGCTTCGTATGCCTGCCGGAACTTTTCTCCGATCGTTCTCTTGGAATCGTGAGTTAACGAACTCTCGCCGGCGATGTGCTGTGGATGTTTCATCTTAGCTGATTGATGATTTATGTGGATATCTTTGAGTTGAGTTACTGTGAAGGCTAAGATAAGATATTAGAACTTGTGTAAGGGACTTGAGTGGCATTATATAGAGAAATTAAAGAATTTTTAAAGCTGACGTGGCAATATTCTATTGAGTGGGGGGTCCTCGTCTCTTGTCAGGATTGGTTAACAAATTTTATTAATATTTTTTAAATTTTTAAAATTTAATTTCTTAATTTGAATTAATATTTTTATTCTGTTTTGGTAAATCCAACTTAAATCGGACCAATTTGATAATTTACAGTTGATTGCTGCTGCCCCACACCTGGTCCTTACTTTTATCTCTTATCACAATGAGCCCTTATCTTCCCCCTCCCCTGACATCGAAGAAAAGTTTTATCTCCCCTATATTCCGATTTTACCCCTCATTTTTATCACAAATTCAATTTCCCAAATAAACAAAATATATCACATTTTTTATATATTTGATATATATAAAATAAAAATAACATATGTTTATTTTAATTTATTAATTAGAATTTTTATTTTATAATTTTTAAAAAATTTATATTTTTTTTAACTTTATATATATTTTTAAATTTTTTAATAAATATATAGATTTGTTAAACAAATAGATTATCAAAAAATTTTTATATTTAATTTAATTTTTTTTTATTTGGTTAATTATATTATTTTAAAATATAAGTAGTATTAATTAAATTAAAATGAATCAAAAAAATAAATGAATAGATACGAAAACTGTAATATTATTAACAAAAATCAAATAATCAAAAAATTATAAAATAAAAAATAATTATTAAAATGAAAAATGGTGTTATAATTAGTATATAATTATTTTTAAATTAATATATATAAATATATATATTTTGTAATGTGTATAATATTTATAACTTTTCAAAAAAAAAAAAAGTCATTGTAAATATTGATAAGGGAAATTGATAAGTTGGCAAGGGGACAAGGGGAGCGGGCGTGGCAGGCTTGGCAGGGAAGGGGCCGGGGGGGTGATGATCAATTTTCTATCCCAATTCTTATTTTTCTAATTTCTAGGTGGGGATCATTTGTCAACTAAATCAAGATTTTTTTTAAAAAAAAATTTAAAAAGGAAAGTTGAGGCAGCCAATGGAGGAACCAGAATATTTATTCGACAAGGACTATAATATATCACAAGTTTGAATTATTGATTGTTGTGGGATAATTCTTAATGCAAATTTATTATTTTATGGACTAATTCATCATTGAATTTGTTTTCCACCTAATTTCCCATAAATATATTTTAAATTTTTTATAAGTTTGGGGTGGGTCAGGCCATCTTATAGATCATGGTGGTTCCACCAAGGCGTTGGCAAGAAATCTATTGGTTAATAGAACCAAACTCAAATATTAATAATTATACGAGTTTTTTAGTCATTCGCGCCATTATAAGAAATGGAATTTCACGCCATCATAAGAAATGGAATTTTTAACCTAATTTATAAAGTTAAGAGTTTTGACTAAGTGAATTATCACTTACTGACGTCTCAAGCGGGTGGTTTGATGGTGTAGGACTCATGATTTAACATTGAGGTCATGAGTTCGAATCAGCAAGTGTGTTTCTTGTAAGAGTCTGAGACAGCCGAGAATTTTATTTGCTCTGCTTAAACTTAAAAGGGGTAGTTTGGCGGTAGGATTTCCAACGATTATAAAAGAAAAATTGAAAAAGAGTTATCACTTATTGACAACTAAGTCAATAATATTGATAAATCAAAGTATATTTTTATTAATTTGTTAAACAAGATGCCACTTTAAGAATCTGAAAAATGCGTTATGCATCTCTTATTCGTCCAAATTGTTTTATAAGATGCCACTTTAAAAATCAAATTTGCTCTATTAAAGAGACTCGTCATCATCGTGTTCATAATGTGTTTGGCGATAGGGAATCGAGTTAAAAGGAAACTTCTCATATAAGCGTATCAATTTGAATTATGTGCCGATCGAATCTAGATGCCTATAAGGTTCTTTCTGAAGAATGCACCACTTGTAGTTGTGGATGGCTGATGTCTTGAATTTCAGATCGCGAGTTATTAAACAATATTAAAAAACTTATTATTAGCTGTGGCAGAGTTAGAATTTAGATTCAATTGGGGTAAAATTTGAACAAAATTTACAATAAGTAATAAAAAATTTTATTTTAACAGGGATACATTAAAATTATCTCATTGAAAACACTATAAGAAAATTGGAGATTACTGACCGAATATTCGGTTAGTAATCTAAAAATTTTGGTCGGTAATCATGATTATCGACTGAATGTCTTCGGTCGGTGTTTGACTCGTCGGTGATAAATTATTGATCGAAATAACATCGGTCGATAACTTACCGATTGAATTACCGACCGACTATATTTCGATCGGTAAAATTACCGACAGAATGAATAAATAAATAAATAATTAGATTTTATTAAGTGGGTAAACTATACCGACCGAACTTCATTCGGTCTGTAAACTGACTGCATTTAAAAAAATATGTGGGGCCTATCATAGGCCCCACACGACCAGCCATGGGTGGGCCCTGTACGGGCCAAATTTGGCCAATGACAATTTCGACTTTTTACTTCAAGCCCAGTACTAAATACACCCCAGACTCCCCTAACAGTACCCGATACAAGGTCCAAGCCCAAGTTACTACCTCAAGCCCACACACTAAAGGAAGCCCTGAGTTTATTATATATAGGCCCAGAGATCCACGGACCCATACCCAATGAAATACCCCATATCCAAGCCATGACCAAGGCCCACCATACGCCAGCCCACGAAACGCTCGGACTCATAAACACCCCTCATAACACAGCCGTTTCCAGCCTCCAACGGGCAAACACAATAATTACCCCTCATGAAATCGGCCGTTATCAAACACCCAACGGACGAGCAATCAAGTGCAGTAAATACACACACCTCCCGAGAGTGAGTATATAAGAGAAGAAGGACCACGAGGAACAGACATTCAAGCTCTCCTACTCATAGCCTAATAGCATTCTCTCCAGAACTCTGATAATCACCAACCTACCGCCCTCACGACATCATACGGGGATCAAGGTAATATATGTCCTTGTTCCTCACCTTACAGTGTTAATAGCTCATTCCTCTACTGACTTGGGCGTCAGAGTGTCTACGACATCCACCACACCGGTGGGTAGAATCTCCACGCTCACCCTACCTCTTTGTTTTGCAGGATCGTTAGTGTCATTCTCAACGAAATCTCGATTGTAGGCCTCGGGTAAAAACCAGTGTCTACAATTTGGCGCCCACCGCGGGGCCCTAGCGATTCAGAAGCAAACAAAGCTTAGAGCCTACAAAAACTTGCAAGCATTACTATGGCTTCCGGTAGCGAGCCTTCAGACCTTCTAGCCAGCCAATTGGTCGCTCTCCAGGAACGCTTACGAGTTCTGGAAGAAGAAAATTCGACCATGAAGAGTTCCAATAGCGACCTCCAAAACCGGCTGGAATATCTTTCATCCACCTCCAGGCGAGGGGGGCTCGACAACCCCCCAACGAACCGAGCCGCCAACCCAATTCAACGGAGACGCCAGATGATGCAACGAGCGATGTTCCCCCTTCCGAAAATCATCCAATCGGTCACGGCAGGAACCTACACATACCTCCAGCCGAGACAATAACAGCTTCATCCATGCGCAAGGAAATTGAGGAATTCAAGGAAGTAATTATTTCCAGCCTACCAGGAGCCAAGTTACCTTTGAAGAGGAGCAGAGCAGGAACCATTACGGACACTACTTTCGTCGAGGGGATCAATTCAGTGGAACTCCCTCGAAAGTTCAGCCCACCTGAGATGAAGCCGTACGATGGATCAACCGACCCCGACGACCACATAATCCACTACAAATACAAGATGATGTCCACAGGCCTATCTTCACATCAAAGGGAAGCAGGAATGTGTAGAGGGTTTGGCGAGACGTTGGCTGGTCCAACCCTCACGTGGTTTATCAATTTGCCATACCGTTCAATTGGGTCCTACACAGAATTGGCAGACAAGTTCGTGGAACACTTCGCTAGTTCTTGCAAATTCGAGAGGACCACAGACGACCTCAATGCAATACAACAACGGAATGGAGAATCTTTGCGAAGCTACATCTCACGTTTCAATAAGGAAAGAATTGCTATCCCAGATCTCCACCAGCCGACAGCAGTGGAAGCATTTCAAAATAGATTGTTGGCAGATAGTGGCCTTTACAAAAAGTTAACGAAGAATCGGTGCTACACTATGGACCAGGCAATGGCCAGAGCCCGAACTGAAATCAGATGAGAAGAAGATAAAAGGAATGCAAGGAAGGATATCTCATCCAGTCTACAAGAGAAGTGGACATATTCATCCAGACGACCGAGAGAATTCGGTAGCAGGGGCCAACAGAAGACCGATCAAAAAACTTATCGTGCCAGGGATAACTGCCCCTACGACAGGGTTCCCTACCGCAGACCAATCCCATACGACAGAATAGAGAAGACCCCTAATGGTGCCCCCAGGCACCCAGACTACAATTTCACCATATCACCAGGTGAACTCGTGTCAGTTCTCAGGAAAATAAGGAACAAAGTGAAGTGGCCTTCAAGCTCCAAGGAGAGCTCCGGAAGGAAAGATACAAGTAGATGGTGTGAATTCCACCGATACTACGGGCACACAACGGCTGATTGCATAACATTAAGATTGGAGGTACTGGAGCTGTTAAACAAGGGGTACCTGAAAGACCTGCTCACGGAAAAAGGGAAAGCCACATTAGCCCGGAGGCAAGAAAGGGCTGACCGGGGAGAAGCCCTAACACCGCCTCCTCCAATCAACAATACGGTCAATCTTATATCAGGAGGATCAGAAGTTAGTGGGATCTCCTATTCAGCAGCGAAACGACACACCAGAATGGCAGCGACTGTCGCATCGGGATACACAGAGATGGTAGCTGGAGACTATACTAGATTGGCAATCGAGTTCATGGACGGCGAGGTATCCAATCTTAAGAATCCTTACCATGACGCATTAGTGATATCCTTGCAGGTGGCAAACTTCATGATCATGAGAGTGCTAGTCGACAAAGGGTCATCAGCTAACATCGTCTTCCTGGCTGCCCTTAACTACATGAGAGGAGGTTTGGAGAAAGTAAATCGTCGATCTACGGCTTTGATAGGCTTCAACGGAGAACATAAATTCACTATGGGGGAAATCTCTCTCCCAGTATACGCGGGAGGAATCAACAAAATGACTACGTTCATCGTCCTAGATTGCCCTTCGGCCTACAACTTGATAATGGGTCGACCGTGGATTCACGATATAAGGGTTTTCTCATCCACCTATCACCAGGTGCTGAAGTTTCCTACAAAGTGGGGAGTCCAAGAAATCAGAGGAGATCAGCTTGCTTCCAGGTCTTGCTACCAAACGACCCTCAAGCCCAAACCGTAGACAGTATAACAATTACAGGAAGGGTCTTGTCGAGCCTATGCAGATACTCCAAAAGTGGAAGAACTCGATGAGGTCTACATTCACCCTCACTACCCAGACCATAAGACCTAATTTGGAGCCCACATCGATCCCGTGCTACGCACCGAACTGGTGGAATTCCTTAAGAAGCATCACGACTGCTTCGCATGGTCCATGGAGACATGACAGGAATAGACTCAGAGTTGATGGCACACGAGCTACATGTGGATCCAGCCTACCTACCTGTCAAATAGAAGAGGAGGAAGTTTGCCCCTGAAAGGAACCGAGTCATCGATGAAGAAGTCCAAAAGTTGTTAGAGAATAGAGCCGTTAGGGAAGTACAATACTCAGAGTGGCTCGCTAACGTTGTGGTTGTGCGAAAGAAGAATGGCAAGTGGCGAGTCTGCATTGATTTCACGGACTTGTACAAAGCATGCCTGAAGGATTCCTTCCCACTCCCTCATATCGACTCAATGGTCGACGTTACTGCGGGGCATGAATTACTTAGTTTCATGGACGCGTATTCAGGCTACAACCAAATCCTCATGCATCCGGATGATCAGGAGAAGACTGCATTCGTCACTAACAGAAGAATCTACTGCTATAAAGTAATGCCATTCGGGCTGAAGAATGCAGGTGCTACCTACCAATGGCTTGTCAACAAGATGTTATCTCATCAGATTGGGAAAACCATGGAGGTCTACATTGATGATATATTGGTAAAATCTTTACAAGCCAAGCAACACCTGGAACACTTGGAGGAAGCATTCAACGTGATGAGAAAATATGGGATGAAGTTGAACCCTAACAAGTGTGCTTTCGGAGTAGCCTCCGGGAAATTTCTTGGTTACCTGGTTACTCGACGCGGAATAGAAGCCAACCCGGAGCAGATAAAGTCAATCCTCAACATCCCTTCCCCAAAAAACCACAAAGAAGTCATGCGACTTACGGGAAGGATAACCGTTCTCAATAGATTCATCTCCAAATCCACCGATAAAATCTCTTTTTTTTCTCCACGCTGGGGAAGGCGAAGAAGTTTGAGTGGACTCCGGCCTGTGAAGAAGCCTTGAAAAGACTGAAGCGGTACTTGACCACTCCTCCCCTCTTGTCCAAACCAGCCGACAGTGAAAGGTTATTCCTCTACCTTGGAGTCTCGGATCAGGCGGTCAGCGCAGTTTTAATAAGGGAAGATGAAGGACAACAACTCCCGATCTACTACGTGAGTAAGGCTCTTCTGGACCCGGAGACTCGGTACACTCAAATGGAGAAATTGGTTCTTACATTGATGACAGCAGCTCGCAAGCTCCGACCATACTTTCAAGGTCATCCGATTATCGTTTATTCCACCTACCCTTTGAGGGGCATTTTTCACAAGCCCGAGCTCTCTAGCAGACTAATCAAATGGGCAGTTGAACTTAGGGAGTACGACATAACTTACCAACCGCGAACAGCTATCAAGTCCCAAGCTCTCGCGGATTTTATGGCAGACTTCAGCACTAGTCTATAAAATCGAGGTGGAGAAAGAAGTACTGTGTGTCCAAGCGACTGAGGTATGGAAACTTGCGGTAGACGGTTCTTCCATCAGACGAGGCTCCGGGTTAGGAGTTGTAATCACCTCTCCCTCAGGCGACGTTATACAACAAGCATTTAAGTGCGGCTTCCAAACTACCAACAACGAGGCTGAGTACGAAGCGTTGATAGCCGGGTTAACATTGCTTAAAGAGTTTGGGGCGAAGAGAGTGGAGGCGACATCTGATTCTCAATTAATTGTCAATCAACTCCGAGGATCTTACCAAGCTCGAGGAGCTCAAATGGCGGCTTACTTATCAAAGGTAAAGGAAATCCAATCTTCTTTGGAATCATTTACAATCTCACAGATTCCCAAGACCGATAACACTCACGTGGATGCCCTGGCTACTCTCGGGTCCACTCTACAAGAGGATAATATTCGAGCCATACCTGTGGCATATCTACAATGGCCAGCCATTCTTAAAATAGATGACGGAGCCGTCTCCCACATCAAATAAATCGACTCTTGGATGTCCCATTTTGTCAAATATCTGGAGTGAGGAGAATTACCAGCAGACAAGGTAGCCGCCCAGAAGATCCAACGACAAGCTGCGCGGTTCACTCTGTACGACAACCAACTGCCAATGAGATCACATTTCGGACCCTACCTCAAGTGCTTAACTGCCGAAGAAGCGCGGTATATATTAGTCGTGCTACACGAAGGAGAATATGGAAACCATTCTGGGGGGAGAAGTCTAGCATGTCGAGCCCACACAGCTGGGTACTATTGTCCAACGATGCGAGCCGACGCAGCTGAGTACACTAGAATATGCGAGAAGTGCCAAAGGTTCGCCCATGTCTCTCATTTTCCACCTGAAAAACTCAGTCCTTCTTTGTCCCCTTGGCCATTCATGAAATGGGGAATGGACATAGTTGGGAAACTGCTCGTCGCCTCGGGACAACGGGTCTACATACTGGAATTGACAGATTATTACTCAAAGTGGATCGAAGCAAAGGCCTTCGCAAGGGTAAGGGATAATAAGGTGAAAAGATTCGTCTAGAAGAACATCATTTCTCGCTTTGGTCTACCTAGAGAGATTGTTACTGATAACAGGTCTCAATTCATCAGTCACCGTTTTCAAAATTTCTATAAGAATTGGGGAATCAGGCTTAGCTTATCGACCCCGCGCTACCCACAAGCCAACGGACAAGAAGAATATTTCAATAAGACCATCATGAATACTTTGAAGAAGAGGCTAGAGAAGGCAAAAGAGGCATGGGCTGACAAACTCCCAGGGGTCTTATGGTCGTACCGAACGACTGTGAGATAATCCACAGGTAAAACACCATTCTCATTGACCTTTGGCACTGAAGCTGTCATTCCAACCGACTATGGTGTGCCGTCTCCACGATACCAATGGATTGATAAGGATACAAACATTAAACTCATGTCCAACGCACTCGACACTGTTGACGAACTCAGGGAGAATGCGTCCGTACGGCTTGCAGCCTACCGGCAGAAGATGTCCAAGCACTTCAATAAGAATGTAAGAAATAGATCTTTCAAAGAAGGAGATCGGGTCCTACAGAGAGTCTTTCAAAATACCAGGGAAGCGAAGGATGGAAAACTTGGGCCTACTTGGGAAGGCCCATACATCATCATGAAAGTTGTAGGCCACAGAGCCTACAAACTAAAAACGGAGGATGGTAGACACATCCATAACAGTTGGAATGCCATTCACCTCAAGAAATTCTATGGATAATCGAGTGCTGAAGTTATTCGACAAACTGCAGTCCTTCCATATTGAGGCGACCTACTCGTCTCTTTCCTATTCCAATTACCACTTTCGTGTAATTTTCTTTCGTGTAATTTTGCTTACAATTCCCTTTGAATAAGTTGTTAACAATTCAATTCAGACTACAGAAAATAAACAACAATTGGAATTTGTATTCAAAAGAAGGATTTGTCTTTACAAAATGGCCTAAGTCGATATATAAGTAAAGCTTATATTGATATTTACATCAGTCTTCTAGCCTTTCGACAGACTCATCTACAACTACTGGCTGAGGCAGAGAGTCGGTCTCCATAGGCAGCCTTGGCCCGGACTCCTCAGTGACGGCCTCAGCAATATTTTCAACAGGCTCTCCAGCGATCGGGGTCTCTTAGATTCCCTCGACCACAACTCCGTCGATTTCCTTAACAACAGCCTCCCTAAAACTGACTTCCTGCCCTCATTCAGCTTCAGTTTCTTCAATCGACAAAGAGAGACCAGCCTCCAACCTCTCTCCCAATGTAATCCATTTTTTAGGATTCCAAGTGTTGTGCTCCCCCGACAGATATTGCTTCATGAGGAGGCTCTTATCCCTTATAATGGCTTTCATGGCCACACCCTCCAGTCTATATTTGATGGTCATAGGCGAATTGAAAGCTAAGCAGTGGTAATAGTAATTCTAAAGATTTCCCAGGGAAAAATAGAGATGTCTCCTACGTTAACCATAATATGTGGAAGTATCAAAATAACAATTCATTTTGATCGAACCGCGCATTTGTAATGCGATGGTCATCGGTTCGATTTCGATAGCCGACTTCGGAGTCAGCATGTTCACAGGCATTGTATCATGAATTGGAAAAGACTAGTCCCCCCAAAGCCAAGTCTCAGACTGAGGCCAGGGGTAGTGAACCCGTTTGCAGTGGCGGACGAGGCGGAAGGCAGATCAAGTCGTATGATTTTCGGGTCAGAGAGAGAGAACTGATATCGGACGATCTGTCTGTATCGCAGCTAGAAAACAGCACTCCAATGAGCTAAGGATGCCAATCCGGATAAACCCATCTAAATTGGAAAGAGTATCGACTCATACTATTAATAAAAGGCAATAGCTAGCCCCACCGGAATGATTATCCCTGCCCGATGGGTCTACATCCATCCCTGAATGTCGTCGGGTACTGTTCACTTCCCCGCCATTCTTGTAACCGTCACCTGTAATCCGCGCAGGTGTGTCTGCACCCCCCTGAGTGGACGAGAAAGAAAAGAAAGGATTTCTCGGAGAATAGATTACCAGACCCAGAAGTCAACTTTCCCGTATGAGCATTCGGTACATGTATCAGTCCGTGTGAGCTGGGTCTTACTCTCCTATTCCTCTTCTTGTGAGCATGAAACCATCAAGAGTCAAAGCTGAGACAAGGCTAATCGCTAATCGTGATGTCTTACTATATCAAAAAAAAAAAGAGATCCATCACATCCCATCGATGGAGTATAAATCCAATAGGACTTCTAAGCAATACCAGAGTCAAAAAGGGATTTTGACCCAACACCCTTGATGAAAGACTCCAATAAATATGAAACGCCCCAATAAATCCACTTAGAACAAGTTCGTATATGATTTCTAGTCGAATCGGTAAAACACTTGACTGTCTACGGCTCCATTGCGTGTGCTCGGGGTAGAAGTTTTGTATAAATGTATCGCCATGCCAAAAACTCAGTCTTTTGGGTCTCCAGCTCTTCGACATTCACTTTCAGTGCTTCCAATTCGGTAGACGCCGTCTCCAGTTGAGCTTTCACTGCCTTGGCCTCGTTCTCAGCCTCACTCGCTTTCTTCTTAGAATCTTCAGAAGAAGCTTTAGTTTCGGCCAACTCATTTCGCAGAGCTGCGTTCGACTTCTCCAGATCTCTCACCCTCCTCAGGCTGGCTTCCACATATTTTTGTTGAAATATGGCATATTCCAAAGTCTGACACGACAAAGACAAAGTATGAATGATTTTTTTGTTAAAAAAATGTTAGAGAAATACTAAAAATTCTTACTTTATAATTTCGAGCAACGGCTCTCTTTGTAGCCTCCAGTGGTCCTAATGTCAGCATTTGACACTCATCTTCCTCTAAAAGTAATCCATCTGCAAAGCTGGACAGACTGGAGGGGTCCGACATTATCGTCGTGCTCCTTGGGATATTGATTACGACATTTTTCTGGGTCTTCCTCAATATCCAACAATTGCTTTCTCTTCTTCGATGAATATCCAGACCCAGTCGACGACTTGTGAGTAATTTCGACGGGTAGTATGGTTGGAGTATCCTTCTTTGCGGGCTGAGACTCAGGGACTACTTCAATTTCCTTCCCCTTGGATTTCTTCTTCTTCATCCGTTCAAGCATCTCTTCCACTGATGGGAGTCTGAATTGACTCATTCTTTCCACTGCACACAAATTTTCCTATGGGGTTAGAATCCAAAAAAAAGAAAGTCTATTCATATAGGAGCCGACACGCCCAAGTAATGAGAATGACTGTCAGTATTTTTGTTGTCAGAAGCAAAGAGGTACCTTCTGGATAGAAAACCTCCTTCCACAATGGAGTCAACCTTAATCGTTTTTCTACCAAAACCACCATCCAATTCCTCTCAGTGGCTGGGATGCTCAAAATGTAATTTGTGTTCGTTACGACCCCAGGCGTCACGTGAAGCTACGGTTACGGTTCGAGCCCGTAAAAGGGAAAAAAAGAAGAATGTAAGTGTCTCATCGAGTCTATATGCAAGTAAAGAGTCTAAGACCAACACTCACTTGTAATTTCCCAACACTCAGGTATTCTACCATGACCAAATGACCTGAATACACCCTCTCATTTTACAAAAAAAAAATAAGCCTTTTGCCAGCCTCCTATATCATTCGTAGTCAGCCCAGAAATCAAATGTTCCATTTTTTGTCGAAGAAACAGATGATATATTCATTTCTCCACTACATGTTCCTTCATGTAATATGTGTAGAGCAGGTCCTTCACCCCAAACCTAATTCCCAGCTCGTAGGTCAAAACTTCAACTGAAAACAAGACCCTCTATGTGATTGACATTAGTTGGGAGGGGGCTATTCCATAGTGATCCAGTACCTCCCATACTAGGTTGGGATTGGGAATCTAAACCCATCAGCTTAGGGACATTCATAGAACCCAGTCCACCCAGGGATCCTATAGTTGACTCGTTCCCTCTAGGAGGGTAACTTCACTTGAACCGACTTAGGGAATCAATATTTTAATTTTATCTACCTCATGGCTCTTTCGGTTAAACTACTTTGGGGGGTTTTTTGTTAATAGATTTGTTGGCTCACTAATGCTGGGTTCACCCGATTCGGCTGGAACTGCTCGGAGTGGAGGAACATCTTTGGGAATACCTAGCGGAGCTTCCATCGACGCGACAGTCAGCACATCTTCATCACCCTCACTTGGTATTCCCCTACCATGAATAGTTAAAGAGGAGACGACTCACAGAGGCGAGCCTACGTACATCTCCAATAATGAATCATTGGAGCTTGAGCAGCTTTCAGACGACATTTTAATTCACTCTACAAACAACGAATGAACCTAAAACCAATATAACGAAAGATCAAACCTAGGTCTCACACAAACACAATCCTAGAAATTCCCCAAATCAATTTCATATCAAAGTCCTAACCCTAACCAAGAACAAGTTGAATATATCCTATGAACAACTTGAAGAATTGAATAACACGAAGAAGGGAAGGAAGAATACCTTGAATTCGAAGAAAACCCTCCAATCTTACGACTCGAGAGAAGGTTTTTTTGTAAATGAAGTGAGTAAACCCCTCTTAATGCTCTTTATACTATTGACGCCTCATTTTCCCGCCAAAAAGAATACCTCGATATATACTCCATATTTAATACGCTTTATGAAATCGAGGAGCACAAGATTTAGTCAAAACCGAGTTGGTGTTATGTCGACTGAGTACATCCTCAAGATCACTAAAAGAGAGATGCAATCCAGACGACATGTAGACTCGGTTTGGTCCCTCTTCGGTACCAAATGAGTGGTTGTCTTCCTGGACTTCATAAGGTCCAGTCAACGGTAACACCTCCCAATTCGCTCGTGATGGAGCCAAGTTTAGTTATTGACCTTCTTCTGATCCAAACGACATGTAGACTCGGTTTGGTCCCTCTTCGGAACCTAATGAGTGGTTGTCTTCCTGGACTTCATCAGGTCTAATCGATGGAAACACCTCCCAATTGGCTCGTGATGGAGCCAAGTTTAGTTATTGACCTTCTTCTGGTCCAGATGACATGTAGACTCGGTTTGGTCCCTCTTTGGTACCAAACGAGTGGTTGTCTTCCTGGACTTCATCTGGTCCAGTCGACGGGAACACCTCCCAATTGGCTCGTGATGGAGCCAAGTTTAGTTATTGACCTTCTTCTGGTCCAGACGACATGTAGACTCGGCTTGGTCCCTCTTCGGTACTAAACATGTGGTCGTCTTCCTGGACTTCACCAGGTCCAGTCGACGGGAACGCCTCCCAATTGGCTCATGATGGAGTCAAGTTTGAGATCATGGACCTTCTTCTGGTCCAGATGACATGCAGACTCGGTTTGGTCCCTCTTCGGTACCAAACGAGTGGTTGTATTCCCGGACTTCATCAGGTCCAGTCGACGGAAACACCTCCCAATTGGCTCGGGATGGAGCCAAGTTTAATTATGGACCTTCTTCTGGTCTAGACGACATGTAGACTCGGTTTGGTCCCTCTTCGGTACCAAATGAATAATTGTCTCCCTGGGCTTCATTCGGTCCATTCGATTGGCTCATGATGGAGTCAAGTTTAAATTTATTGACATTCTTCTGATCCAGACGACATGCAGGCTCGGTTTGGTCAATACTCGATACCAAACGAATAGAAGTCTTTCGAACCTCTATCTGGTTCGGTTGACTGGGGACATCCCCTGTGGATTCTCGAGTCAAGTTGAAGACCAAGTTTATCCTCTGTCCAAATGACATTGAAGGCTCCATAGATTCAATGACCGGTGGCATAAGAGATTGCCTTGAACCTTCATCCGGTTCAGTCAATTGGGGACATCCTCCCAATCATTCGCCAGTCAGATCCAAGACCGTAGCTACACTGACCAGGCAACACAAAAGAAGCTCGATCATAGCCCAGTTCAAGTAACGAAGACTTTCTTGGTTCGGTCCAGGCGACACGACCAACGAATACTCTCGAAGCCAATGACTCATTGGCTTAGAGAGTAGATGACAAACTGTACGGGCCAAATTTGGGCCAAGGGCAATTTCGACTTTTTACTTCAAACCGAGTACTAAATACACCGCAGACTCCCATAACAGTACCCGATACAAAGTCCAAGCCCAAGTGGCTACCTCAAGCCCACACACTAAAGGAAGCCCTGAGTTTATTATATATAGGCCCAGAGATCCACGGACCCATACCCAATGAAATGCCCCATATCCAGGCCATGACCAAAGCCCACCATACGCCAGCCCACGAAACGCTCGGACTCATAAACACCCCTAATAACACAGCCATTTCCAGCCTCCAATGGGCAAACACAATAATTACCCCTCATGAAATCGGCTGTTATCAAACGCCCAACGGATGCGCAATCAGGTGCAGTAAATATACACACCTCCCGAGAGTGAGTATATAAGAGAAGAAGGACCACGAAGAACAGACATTCAAGCTCTCCTACTGATAGCCTAATAGCATTCTCTCTAGAACTCTGATAATCACCAACCTACAGCCCTCACGGCATCATACGGGGATCAAGGTAATATATGTCCATGTTCCTCACCCTATAGTGTTAATAGCTCATTTCACTACTGACTTGGGCATCAAAGTGTCTACGGCATCCACCACACCGGTGGGTAGAATCTCCACGCTCACCCTACCTCTTTGTTTTGCAGGATCATTAGTGCCATTCTCAACGAAATCTCGATTATAGGCCTTGGGTAAAAACTAGCGTCTACAGGCCCCACACTTGGGCCTTACCACTCAAGAGCGGGTCCAGACTAAACAAACACAATCCATATTTAATTCTACAAATTACTTTGATTGGTGTGCCTTAAACCATTGACCTCAAGATTGAATGTGTAGCATAGTTGCCACTGAGTTATTTATTATCAATTACCGATCGAAATTTCGATCGGTAATCATTGGCGGTATAAATTTGCGCCAAATTAATCTTCCCCGTCATATTACCGACCGACTATCGACTGAATATTCGATCAGTAATATTTTAGTCGGTAATAGGTCGATAATTAATTGGAATTTATTTTTATCATTTCTGGTCGGTAAATATTAAAAAATTACCGATCAAAATATTCGGTCAATAATTCCACATTTTTCTTGTAGTGAAAATCATATTTTTCATTGATTTATATGAGAAGTTTTAATAAGATTTCGAGTTGAAGATGAGCGACTATCCTCTCCAATAAATGTGACTCCACCTCTGATTATTAAACTTAAGAATCCTAATATATTAAATTTTAAAAACTAAACTAACCATTTATATCCACCCTCTCGAACCGACCCTTGTTCGAGACACCAGGTCCACGCACCTTGTCATTTGTAAATGACAATGAGAATGGCAAAACGTGCGAGGGACTACTGCGCCTAAGTGATCGCCACATGCTGTTCTCACTTTTTTTTTGGCTCTCTACATTCAAAAGACATCTTTAATATATTATTCCATTAAGGTTTCTGAGGGGAAATTCCCTAATTATTGTGAATTACACAAATGGTTTTATTTTTAAATTATTTCTTATTTTAATAATTAAAAGACTTTATTTTGTACCAAAAATAGTCTCATTTTTTTTTTACGAAAAGGGAAATTTTATTAATAATAACACAGAGACTATGGAAAATACAACACTATAACAACTTATAAAGTTAAATAAAATTTACATCATAGCCTAAGATATAATAACATATGAATAATTTATCAGTTCAGTTTCTCATAAACTAAAATCGTCATACTTAAGAGAGATCCACTTGGAAATGAGATAAAGGATCTTACAACAGATTTGAGGAAATTTTAAAGAGATATCTTTAAATATACATTGATTTTTTTGAATTTAAATATTCCAAGATATCGCCATAAAAAGATAATCAAGAAAATCTAATAAATTATTGCCATTATACTCTTATTATTTCAAAAACCTCACTCTCTCAAACTCTATAAACATCTCTCTTACCTTCTCAATCTGTAACACTCTGACCGTCATGGCGTAATCATATATTTTCTTGTGTATTTACGAGACATATTCTAGTGCTTAATTATATATTATTAGCATGTACATTTCTCGTATGAATTATTCTGGGATCACGAGGTAACATTTTTAGTTTTGCGGTACAATTAGATTTTACCGCGTTACATGTAACTTGTAGTATTTTGACTCTAACTTTTGCTAATGTTAGTAGAAAATAAATTTCTCCCAAGGACGAAAAGGCCGAAAGAATTAAAGGACGAAAACGAATGACGTATCTGAGGACGAAAATGCATGGCATCGTTCTAGGGGGACGAAGAATGATTCGGTCCAGAAAGGATCAACCCAGAACGATTCGAAGACTGGGAAAAGAATCGTGAATAATGAAAGAAACACTTCCAAAATGGTTGG
>SKCR01036888.1:0-59950 GCA_019454045.1 Zanthoxylum bungeanum | reverse complement strand
AAAAACCACAAGGAACAAAGAAAGAAACATCCTAAGAATATCATATATTAAAGTCTAGAACCTAAGGAACATATTCCTTACTAATAGCAAGTTTGAAAAACTTACTAAATTTCCAAGCTTTTGAAGTTTTCTTTCTTTCTCAAGCTTTCTTTTGGTTTCTTCAATGGTGTCTCTCTTTTGTTAAAGTGTATTAGGTTAGCTAAATGAAAATGAAATGAAAACAATTTATATTAGGGCAAAAAATTGCCTTGGCCGAATTTGCATATACCAAATGCAAGAATATAAATTTCAATTTCATTTGCAAATTCATTAAATCAACTTGCATAAATATCTAAAAACACTTTAATGATATTTATATAAAGTCAACAAAGGCAACATAATCATTTACTTTAAATATCCTAATGTAAGATATTTATATTTTAATTAATTTAATCATTTAACAATTAAATAATTAATTAATTAATCAAATACAAATATATTAAATATATGTATAATATTTACATTAAATATTAAAAACATATATTCATTTAGGATAAAAGTCAAGTAACTCATTTTGACTATTAATTAATGTGTATTTAAATTAATCAAGTATTAAATGTAAATACACAATAATTAGGCAAATGACTATCTAGTCCCTTTAGCATGTATCTTGCGTTTAACCTTTAAACGACTTTATAAATAATCAATATTATTTATTAATGTTGCTCTAGTGCTCTACGAGTATGTTTCATTATTGAGACTATCTAGATTCAGGTATAATCCATCACGAAATCAAATTTCGTGTCCATAATCTATCCACCCGTAGATTATGACGATCACGTATAATCTCGCTGAACCATACAGGTCGAGGTCATGGCAAATGTATAATTCCTCCGTCACAGGTATCCGGATAAATCCCAGAGATATAGATGTAAACGTCAAATCTCTATCGAGATTATCCAGTCGACTATTCCATTAGCAATCTCAAAAAGAATGTTTAGAACTAGCTTCTAAACTTTACCACGGGCCCATGGTTTTATCTGATTGCTAATCATATGGACTACCTATGCTCTGATACACAGAACTGACGGATCCTATCTTGATACACATAGGACACCCTGAGGATCTATCTACACCCAACGAACATGCGGAGGTCTGATCTAAATAGATCGGTGACGTGACTGCCGTCTAAGTGTAGAAGATGTCTCATGTGCCCACAATGGCATCTCAAGTCTAAGAATCACAAGTGCTACTCAACCCAAGAAGATTCTTATTGACGCTGGTGTACCATCCATTAAGAATCTTCGGTGAGTCGTTCAGTGTTTATCCGCTATAAACACCTACACGTCTATACTAGTCTCCAAGACTAATGGTTCATTGAGAAACCATTGGAATCATATATTCCAGTATACGACATGTACCGGTCTCAACGGGTTTACTATACTGACCAAGTAGTGTAAACCTTGACCAGGAACTGTCTGAGAATGACAACGTCATGATACTTCTCAATGTCCGTTGCGACGCTTTTGCAACTGTATCATGACTAATCATTCTAGGGTCATTACGTCTTTACCATATAGAAAGATAGATTATATTATAGAAACTGCATATATTATTCATAATAATAATGTTTTACAGAAGTATTTAACAGAAATACAACCGGGAATTGGCGCTCTGAGCACCAACCCCAACAATTCACTCATCTTTCTCTCAAGCCAAAGACGTGAGTCATGGATGCAAGAGAGTTCTCCCATCTTCTTCCTTTCTCATGGAATTTTGATGAATGGTGATGAGTTTTCAAGCTTTTCTTGGTCAAGTAAGATTCTCTTTCTTCTTTCTTCTTCTTATTTAAAAAAATGAGCATCCATTCTTCACTTGCATTTTCGTACTTAGGAACCCTACGAATTGGGACTTTGTTGTTTGAGAAGGTTGAGCAAAAACTAAGCCTCAACACATGTTTATGATGCTGTTTAGAGTGGAGTATGCTTAAGTTTTGGTAGAAAAAATGTCAAGGCGTAGCATGGGCATGAAAACCAAAATTATGAGCATATTGGGGGGATTGTTTTGATTTTATGATGATACTAGATAATGGTCTATTTTGAGTGTGTTAAGAAGTGCTGGTGTGAAGGTTATAGTATGGGGGTGTTGGAATTACTTTGGACAGTGATAATGGAGAACTGGTATTTGGCCCTGAAATCGGGTTAGCATTGTGACGCGTATGGGCTAGTTTCGCGACCCCGAACATGAAAATACCCTTTACCTCAGGTCGATGCGTTTGGGAGTCACCTTGAACATGAAAACACCCTCTACCTCGGATCATTTGTGTGTTTGCCTAGGGTCGGTTGTGTGGAAGCCTCGGGTCGGTCGTGTGGAAGCCTTGGGTCGGTCATGTAGAAGCCTCGGGTGTGATTATATGAGTGTCGCGATGCCCAACACCCAGCGTCGTGACACGGAACAAGAAGAAGCTCTCTTCCTCGGGTCTGATCATGCGGGAGTCGCGACACGGAACACTTAGCATCGCGACACATAACAAGAAATGCTCTGTATTTCAGTCTGATCGTATGAGCATCGCGATGCGCAAGACCTGGAGTCGCGACGCGCAGTAAGACCAGTTTCATCCCATTTCAGTTTCGTCATAGGATGTTAAAGTCAGTTAACATGTTAGCTATCCCGACACGTATGCAACATGCATGAACATCCACTACATTCGTAACCATGATTAGCTTCTAGTTTATATATGCTAACCATACTCGAATACATGATGGACTAGCTTTTGCGCAGGAACCTCTTCAGTCGCATCCAGGATCATTGTCAATAGCTATTAATCAGTGAGTAGACCTTTTCTTTTCAAGTTGAGATTTACTTATTTGGTTTTGGTTCGAGACTTACTTTTAAATGTACTAGGGCGTTAGCCATGAAGATTTCCACTTATTTAATAAATGAGAATGTTTTGAGAAGTTTTGAAATTAAAAGTATGATTTTATTGATTTTAGAGGCAGGGGAAAAAACCCACCTCAGATGTGACTTATGGAATCGACGGATATTGGAATTGACGGATATAGACATGTGCACATGTAGAGCATGACTAGGGGACAAGGATACGTAAAGCCCCTAGATCCTAGATTTTAGGGCTAGGGAGACGGCGATACGTAACGCCCTTATACCCTAGATTCAGGGTCATGATGATAGTATGGATCAACACTCTTGGCTCTAGTTCAGTGGTTTAGGAAACGACGATACGTAACGCCCAAAGACCACTTGTTGGGCGTATGGGGGGACGACGATACGTAACGCCCCAATGCATCAGATTTTCCAAAGATTTTTAGGCGTATGGGGGGACGGCGATACGTAACGACCCCATGCGTAAGGTTTTCTATATATTCTCAGAAAGATAGTTTTCAAAAATGATGGTTTTAGAAAAGATTTTCAGAAAGAAATAATTTTATGAGAATCACAGAGTTCTACAGACATAAAAGATTTGCAGAAAAATTTCTCAGAAAAAGAATTGTTTCAGATAAGAAAAAGTTTTCAGAAAGAATCAGTTTTCTAGAAATGTTTTTGATTTCAGAACCATGAATTTTTCATAAAAGTATCATAGTTTCTATTTTAAAAATGTACACTTACTAGGTCGTTCAAACGATCTAACCCCCCTCACTCCTAGTATTTCTGTTTTGCAGGTTTATCCGGAGGCGAGCTCGTGAGGATGGATACTGATGACAGTCACTAGGGTGTTTTGAGACCACCAGGTCGAGTCAGAAGTTTAGCACGGTCAGAGTCAAAATAAAGTTGCATGCATATATTAGTACCACATAAGTCATTATATTATGTTAAAAGTATCAATTAACATAGTTGTAAAGTGAAGTATTATTGTGAACACAATTATGAGAATAAAAATACATCTATGTTGTTGAGTTGGGTTGTGGTCCCTATGCATTAGTTTATGTTTGAGATGGTATTGGTAGTGATGTTCATACTCAAAGGCTCAGGGGGATAGGTCAACTTATTCCCTACCGGTAGTATCTCCTGAAAGGGATGTTACACGTGGTTTAAGAATTACTACATTACTTAAAGATGTGATGTAATTACAAAGAACAAATAACTTTTTAAAAAGATATTCGAGTTGTCTAAAATTATTCCAAAAAATTACAAAGAACAAATAGCTTTTTAAAAAGATATTCGAGTTGTCTAAAATTATTCCAAAAAGATAAAGAATAGTTATATTTCTTTGACCTATGTATAAATGACTGGATAAAATTATTTCAAGTGTTCACATTATTTGTCAACAATATCGGTCACCCAAAAATATTTAGTTTTGTAAGCTGGTCCTTGTTGATTTACAAGGGATTTCACGAGTCCTATATTATTTGGGTGGCTATTAGACTCACCGTCTAGGGTTGTGTTATTTAGTTTAATGAAGGAATAAGTGTCTTTCTTGATTGGCTTTAATTTTAACTAGCAATTTATGGAATTTGAATTTAGTACTGAGTTGAATTGTGATGATTTTTTTTTATGCATGTTTTTAATAATAATATACGGTTCAATTTCAATTATATTTAAATTATTATTAAATAACTACCTATCACTATGAGAAATTTCATACTATTTCATCACTTGTATGAGAAATTCTTTTAGTCATTCATATCACAAACCAATAAAATCGTGGTGCCATCACTAAAACAATTATGGCTTTTAGCGTCTAATAATTTAGCGTCGAAACAACTTTCGACGCAAAAAATCAATTTTAGCGTCGTAATTAATATTCGACGCCAAATATCAAGCTTTTAGCGACGAATATCATTTTCGACGCCAAATATTCAACTTTTTTCGTCGAATGCACATATCGACGCTAAAAGTATGACTTATATTGTCGAAAATTATTCGACGCTAAATTATTTTAACTATTCTAATAATTTTTGGCGTCGACATAAAATTGCGACGCTAAATATTATACTTTTAGCCTCAAAAATCCTATTCAACGCCAAAAACTAGAAATTTAGCGTCGACGAAGTAGCGTCGCTAAAGGTTTATGAAGATTCCACCGACAATCCTTTAATCTTTAGCGTCTAAATTTAAGCCGACGCTAAAAATCAGAATTTAGCGTCAAAATAGAAGATTCGAAGCTAAAAATCAGACAATTAGCGTCGTTTTTAATGTTTCGACGCTAAATATAGATTAAAATGCAGAATGCCACCAACCATTCTCCCCCTCTGTTTTTTCTCTCATTCTCTTCATTTTCATCCTCTGAAATCTAAGAATCTCTCCTCTGCAACCTCACAACTCTCCTACAAATTTTCAAAAAAATTGTAATCAATTTTCCATAAGGTAAATCTTCTTTCATAATTCTTTATTATTTTCAATTTTTATGATTATGTTTATTATATACTTTTTGTTAGTGGTTTATGATTCATATATGTAGATTAAGTTAATTAATTAACAAAATAGAATTTTTCTGTAAACTATTTAATTTATCAACTAAATATATATGTATATGCTTAAATAATTAATTAATGAATTAGTAATGTTGATGAGTGTAATATGATATTTAATAATTATATTTTTATATTTAGGTATTTCGCTGAAATGGATAGAAATTGGATGAGCTCGCTGGATAGATTGAGTGTTGATTATCGTAATGGAGTGTATGAGTTCATGGAAGTCGCAAAGCAACACATTGATGCAGAAGGTCGTGTTCGGTGTCCGTGTACAAATTGTTTGAATAGGAAAAGGAAACGGTAAGATGAAGTTCATAATCCTTTATACATGCTAGGAATATCACCAACTTACCGTACGTGGATTTATCACGATGAGCAGTATAATTCTCAGTCACGGTTTATTGATTCTGGTGAAGGGAGCAGTAGTTACAATCAACCTGCAAACGATGAGATAAACGATGCTTTGCATGACTTACAAGGTCCACAACTTGGTTATAGTGTTAGTGGTGACATGCCAGTGTTAAGTGGAAATGATCAAAATTTATTTAGTGAACTACTTGATGAGGCAAAAAAAAATTCCATTTGAAGGTGATGGAATGTCGATCTTGAATTTCGTTTGGAATTTTTACACATTAAAGTGATCAACAGAATGACCAACAAAAGTATTGATATGATGCTAGAGTTACTGGGGTAAATGTTACCGGTTGGAAGTGAATTGCCTAAGTCGTACTACGAGGCAAAGAAAATGTTGTGTGATCTGGGAATGGGGTATGAATCCATTCATGCTTGTAAGTAGGATTGTGTATTATTTCGTGCCGAGTATGAATCACTTGAATATTGTCCGATATGTGGTTAAAGTCGGTACAAAGTTCGTGGTATGGGGAAGAAAGTGCATCAAAAGATATTGCGATATTTCCCTTTAACGCCCAGGCTGCAGAGATTTTTCATATCATGACACACATCGACTGACATGATGTGGCATCATGAAAAGAGGATCGGTGCGGAGGGCATACTTAGACATCCTACGGATGGAACCGAGTGGAAGGAATTTGATTACATGTACCCCTGTTTCGTTGAGGACCCCCGTAATGTCAGGTTAGGTCTTGCCTCTGATGGTTTTAACCCATTTGGGAATATGTACAACTCTTATAGCATGTGGCCCGTTATTGTTATTCCATATAACTTACCTCCATGGAAATGTATGAAGGATCCGTTCATGTTTATGTCATTGTTTATCCCTGGTCCACGTTCCTCTGGTAAAGATATTATTAATGGTAGCAATTTAGCGTCGAAATAGAATAGTCGACGCTAACTGTTAGACATTTAGCATCGAAATAATAATCGATGCTAAATGTTAGACATTTAGCGTCAAATACTCTTATCGACGCTAAATGTTATACATTTAGCGTCAAATACTCTTGTCAACGATAAATGTTATACATTTAGCGTCGATGTTATATAATTCGACGCTAACTAAAAAAATTAATTTCCCAAAAAAATAACCCTGATTTTTTAATAAGTCGCCAACTTTTCAGCGTCGAATTATTCGACGCTAAAAGCAAATAATTTCGACGCTAAATGTCTCTTAAATCCCTAAAACCAGTGACTTCTTCTTTCTCGGCTCAGACGACCAAAAACAGACCTCTTACTGTCTTCTTCTTCTTTCTCGGCTCAAACCAGTCTATTCTTCATCAAATTCATCGACTTTACTGATGCTTGAACCCTTGTATTGATTGTCAATTTTGTTATGAAGTTTTATTGAGTTATTTATATTTTTTTGAGTTTAATGCTTCTTGATTGCTGGCCATAATTGAAGATGATGAATGTTTAGAATCTATCACTCGAGAGAGGAGATTTTGAATAGATCTAGAGAATATGACCTAGGATTTTATAGAGTTCGAAAGAACCTGTAGTTCCTTTTAAGTCATTAACATAGAATCACAAAGCGTAATGAGTTGCTAACTACTAGATTTTTATAGAGATATCGAAGTCTGTAGTTGATGATATTTTCACTCGGCACTCGAGAGAGGGAGTGGATATTTTAGGAGTCTTGACTTATAAACAATATAACTGAACATGGATTAATTGGCATGACAAATACATAGGCGACAGCTAGGTGAAATCAAGATCTAGGATCTCTATCGTATTAGTCCCTCCTATATAAGTATTTTTATATTTATTTAAATAAATATTTATTAATTACCGTCTAATAAAGTTAGGATTATCAATTGTAGTATTTAGTGCGAGTTAACGCAATCCATGTGGGTTCGACACTCTAAACTCATTTATACTAAAACTTGATACCGTACACTTGCGGTACGATATAAAATATCACAACAAGTTTTTGGCGCTGTTGCCGGAGATTGTTTGTTTAATTCACATTAATACTATTACCAAGTAATCTTAGCTTTAATTTAGATTTTATTTATTTTATTTTATTTATTTTTATTTTTTATTTTTTATTTTTTATTTTATTTTCTTTATTTTTGTCTTAAGTTTTATTTATTTTTATTATTTTATTTTATAAATATATTTTTTATTGTTATATATATATATATATATATATATATATATATATATATATATATATATTTTCTTTCTTTCATACGAGGAGAGTTGGAAAAGAAGCAATGACAGATTCTATTGGTGCACTGATAGCTCAAGTATCGTCCCTCAGGACTCATCTAGAAGTATTGACAAATCAAATGAGCCAACCGTTTACTGGAGCTGTTTCTGCTAATGGAATGCTTTTACCCAACAGGGGAGCATGATTTGAACAAGTACAGTATATAAACAATCAGAATTTCAACAACTATAAAGGCAGTCCTATGCCTAATTATTATCATCCGAATTTTTTATATGCTAATATGGAGAACATCGTGGAAACTCCTCATGGCTTCAACTATCCAAGAGATGAGCAGAAACCTTCCTTAGAAGACCTCATGAGTACATTTGTATCTACAGCTTCAGAGAGGTTTGAGAAGAATGAGTCAAGGCTGGATAACATTGAAACACATATGGGCAATATGGGGGAAACATTGAAATCTTTAGAAGTGAAAATTGGGCTACTTGTTTCTTCCATGGCCAATCAACAGAAATGGATGTTTCATAGTAATACTGAAGTCAACCCCAAAGAGCAATGTCAAGTCATAACCCTTAGGAGCGGAAAAGAGATTAAAGACACCCCTCAAGATTTAGGCAGTAAATATAAAGAAGTCACCTTCAGTACTTTCAGAACCATGTCGAGTCCTCAAGGTGATACATAATGTCAAAGGGTAGATATAGTAGAGAATGGAGTTGCAAACACGTAGGGTAAATCAGTATTTCAGCAACGTAAGAGCATAGTGCAGCCATGCATAAAAGAAAATTCTCCACAGCTAAACCAGAAACCACTCCCAAAGCACCGCAAAAAGAGGATAAGAAAGGTCACTGCTCACTTGGAGATGATCCCTGGAAGGTTAAAAATGAGGCCGAGCCAATTTTACCGAATGTGCAGTCCAGAATTTCCAACTGGGGGAAAATCTACATATCTAGGGGGACTATCTATGGATTAACTCCCACAGCCTGCCAAGCTATCTTTTTCATGTCATAAGAACCGGTGGATACCACAGAAGAAAGCAGATGAGATTACCCGGTTCACTACATTTAAGCCACCATGACCAATTGAGTGGTTATGTCTGGCTGAAGACGTTAAACTTAGCGCTAGCGGGGAGGCAACCCTTACATTTGCATCTTGTTATTTTTGTTTATTTATTTTAGTTTATTTTGTGCTATTTATTAATTTACATGTTATTTAGGTAGGTAGCACGAAACACACAACGCCCGCGCAACCAAATTCTAACTAGCAAGAGCTTGATGAACTCCATGCACGGTAGTGTTGTTCCTCACTCTTGTTCTTTATTTTTTATCTTACATTGAAGACAATGCAAATTTTAAGTTTGGGGGTGTGTGTATGTGTTTACTTGTTATTTATTTATAAATATAACAAAAAATCTTATTTTTAGTCTTTGATAGTAAAGCATAACTTCTATGATGATACTGTTTGTTTATGAGTGAAATTTTAGAAACGATAAGTGCCCAATTTACTTTTATCTGATGCCTTGAGTAGTTGATCTATGTTTGACTCGTAAGCACTCAAATATAGGTTTTTAGTAGTGAAAACTTAAGTAGTTGACAAGGTGACTAGTTGAAGAAATTGCATGTCGATGAATGACCGTTTGCTTAAAAATCTATCTTGATTTGCTAGTGTTATGATGTATGGTATGGATAGAAATAAAAGAAAGAAAAGTCTCAAAAGAAAGAAAATAAACCACCTATAACTGATAAGCGTGAAGCTACCCATGGGCGAGTATTAGGACCACAATGAGGAGAAATGCTACCTTAAAGGGTATGTGAGTTGAAAAAAGAAAAGAAAAAGTTCAAAAAATAAAGTGCAAATAGAGACAAGAAAAAGAAAAGAAAAATCATACCATACTGAGCACAAAATAAAGCAATTACAGAACATATTTGAGATATCTAAGTTGGTTTGACCCATCGATCCCAATTTTTAAACGAAATCATTAAGTTGGCTTACTTAGGAATCAAGCTGTGAATGAACCTTTACACACACACACAGTGAGTCTAGCCTAGATGAATTATTTAGGAACTTGGATCTGAGCTGAATTATGTACTTTGAAGGTTCTCTGATTTCATTGATAAGCACTATTTGAGGACAATTTTATGCATAACTATCAGGATTATTTTAGTTGCTATCGTATTTGTTTTATATTTTTGCATGATTGTGTGTCAATGACATTTGTGGTTATCGTCGCTGTAAGCCCTCACAAGACTATAACTCGTCCACTAAGGCCGCCTAGGGGTTTAAAGACTTGTTGCATACGATAAATGAAATCATGATCCGTACGAAAGTGGCTTAGTTAATTTAGTTATTTTTATTTGTTTATTTGAATTAGTTTTTATTTAGTCTTTTGCTCGGGACTAGCAAAATATTAAGTTTGGGGGTGTTTGATAAGTGCGTTTATACCCACTTATTTCGACATCCTTAGCCTATTATTTTGTTATGGTTCGAGTCATTTAGTGTCATTTATAGTTTATTTTATGTCTTATTTGTAGGAAGCATTAGAACATGAAGAATGGACCAATTACACGTGTTTCGGGACCTATTGGAAGCATCAGACTCAAGAACAGGCAAAAATCAGCATCAGCTGCGCACTGAATTTAAAAAGGCTATAACTTTTTATCTAAAATGAGTTATGAGACCCATAATATATAAATTCCCATCAACTCAAAGCGATTTATGTGTTCCATACAAAATCCAGGGGCTTTGGTGCCGCGGCGCCCCTCGCGCACCAAAAACAAGATTTTAGGGTTTTTTAGATGTTTAATGATTCCAATACTTTATTATAAATACATTAGTTCATCCACAACTCAAGAGAGGAGGCTAATACAAAGCACAAAAGACCAAAATACATATTTTAGAGAGATCCAAGGAGGAGGATTGAAGAGCGACAAGAGGAGACAAAGACGGTGACGTCCGAAGAGGAAGAGATTCAATTCAGGTTTTATTTTATTTTTTCTTTCTTTGAACTCTAATGATTTCCATTAGATTCATGACTTGTTTATCATTGTTTTTATCTATTGTCATGAACTAAACTCCTTAATTCTAGAGAATGATGTAACTGATGCTTGAACCCTTGTATTGATTGTCAATTTTGTTATGAAGTTTTATTGAGTTATTTATATTCTTTTGAGTTTAATGCTTCTTGATTGCTGGCCATAATTGAAGATGATGAATGTTTAGAATCTATCACTCGAGAGATGAGATTTTAAATAGATCTAGAGAATATGACCTAGGATTTTATAGAGTTCGAGATAATCTGTAGTTCATTTGAAGTCGTTAACATATAAACACAAAGCGTAATGAGTTGTTAACTACTAGATTTTTATATAGATATTGAAGTCTGTAGTTGATGATATTTTCACTCGGCACCCGAGAGAGGTAGTGGATATTTTAGGAGTCTTGACTAATAAACAATATAACTGAACATGGATTAATTGGCATGACAAATACATAGGCGACAGCTAGGTGAAATCAAGATCTAGGATCTCTATCGTATTAGTCCCTCCTATATAAGTATTTTTATATTTATTTAAATAAATCTTTATTAATTATCGTCTAAATAAAGTTAGGATTATCAATTGTAGTATTTAGTGCGAGTTAACGCAATCCCTGTGGGTTCGACACTCTAAACTCATTTATACTAAAACTTGACACCGTACACTTGCGGTATGATATAAAATATCACAACAGATATGTATCTCAAAATAAATATCCGGTCAGACATAAATCAAAT
This sequence comes from Zanthoxylum bungeanum, assembly GCA_019454045.1. NCBI lineage: Eukaryota > Viridiplantae > Streptophyta > Magnoliopsida > Sapindales > Rutaceae > Zanthoxylum > Zanthoxylum bungeanum. Next base: position 48,186 of record SKCR01036888.1, on the reverse strand, counting down.
TGTAGCTGACGATGCAGATTTGCAATCAATGGAATTAGAGAGGGGATTTGATTTCCTCTTTAATTTTTAATCCAGTTTAGGCACGATAAAAATGGACCAAATTCTTCACAAAGGGTCTTGAACTTTTATCTTGGTCCTAAATGCTAAAATCCTGAAATATAAAATAGAGCATCTGAGAGAAAAACAGTGAGGAAATACCAAGAGTTCCCTAGAATTTTCTCCCTTTCGGCAAGCAATCCGGTAATCGTCCAACTTTTAAAGGTGTTTCCTGAGCCAGCTGCACTTAAGATATGACTTGAGGGCTCCCTGATTTTATTTCCACTATGTTTCCTACACTTTATGATTCTGTTATGACGTAATATCTCAGGTCGGACATGACATATGTCCACCCGGACATAGACAAGCGTCGAAAAATATCCGGCAATATGTAACAATATTCGGCCGTATTATTATTTTATTGCGCTATTACTGTTTCACTATTTTTTTTGCTTTTTTATCTTTTTTTACATTCGCTTTTATTTTTGCCTATTATTTTTAGTTTGTTATTAGTGTGTCAAAACATGTTTTTGCTTTTTTGCCTTTCTAATCGAGATAGAATATCCAGCCATACTTATGATATGTCCGATCGGACATTTCTAATGTGAAATATATCTGGTCGGGCTCTGAAGCCAGGCCAGTTAGACACATACCCTATCATGTTTATTTATTGTCTTTTTGTTACTGTTGCCCCTGTTTTAGAGTCGTTTATTTACTAATATCTTGTTATTTCATTATTACTTTTAGCTATGCATGTTTCTGCGTTTCATTGTCTTTTTAGTCTATAAAAAATATCTGATCAGACATGAAATATGTCTGGCCGAAAATTAATGACATACACAAAATATTCGGCTAGGCTTCTCCGAAGTCAGACCGGAGAGATGTATTATGTTCTGTTTAATTAGTATTTTACTATGACTTTAACAATTTTTGGAAACTTATATTTATCAATTTTACTTTCTTATTGCTTTTATTATTAATTTATTATGCTATTGTTTTCTTTAAACTGTTTATATGTGATATTACATTATAAGACATGTATATACCTCTTTTCAAACCTGAATATTATACTGGCATCAATAAGGGACCATTTAGAACCCAAACGGGTTTAAGGCCAGCTCTTACGAGGGGGGTATAATACGACCTTAAATCATTCTCAATGTTTTATACTGGGTGGAGACTTCATTATTCTCCGGTTAGTCTCCCGTGGGCTATCCGTACTCTCTATGGGTTGCGATCCCAAATGGTGTTGTGGTCGCCAATATCAAAGACATAACGGTAAACCTCGCTTCACTTCTACATATGGCAACTCAACTAGGGATAGAGAATCGACCCCCAAAAAATACTTTGTAGTATTCATGGTAAGACTGAGGTTAACCATGTCTTCATTTTCTTCCATACACTTTCAAACCCGGATGGCATTACATAACATGAAATCACTTTCACTCAAGGCGGTGAATCGTTATGTGATGATAACAATCACTTGTTGGTGTTGGAGTTGGTGCTCGGTGCGCCAAATTTTATTGTATTTATTGTAAATACAATGTACATTTTATTTTATTATGAATAAAATTAAGTAATACTCATCAATATAATCTAATATATGGTAAAGGCGTAAAAGACCTTAGAATGAATAGTTTTGACATAATTGCAAAAGCGCCGCAATTGTTACTGAGAAATGTCACAATATGATTCATTCTTAAAATGTTTCTGGTCAAGATTTACATATTTGGTCGGTTAGTAAACCAGTGAGATCGGTACGTGTCGTATATTAGAATTATTCTAATGGTTTGTCACAATAAACCATGAGTATTGAGAGACTCATATAGACACATAGGTATTTATTGGATAAATATTGAATGACTCATTCGAGGATTCCTAATAGATGGTACACCAACGTCAATAGGAATCTTTACGAGTCGAATAACATATTAGCTCATTTGGCTTATGATATCACTGTGGATATGTGAGATATCAACCATACTTTGATGGCATTCACGTCAACGATCTTTTAATATCATACCTCCACATGTTCATTGGGTATGGACTAATACTCATGATATGCTATGATGTATCCAGAGAGGATCTGTCAGTCCCATGTACGGGATTTAGGTATCCAATTTTTGATTCTTTGAAATTCTTGGCCGAGGTATGATTCGGAAACAAGTTCCGAATATTTATTAAAGAATCATAAATATAGTGCGACACATGAATTATTCATAGCAGAGATTTGACGTTTAATCTATTTCTCCGGAACAATTCGGATAACCTATGACAGAAGGATTATATATATGCAATGACTTTGACTTTGATGGTTCAACTCAATTATCTGTGGTCGTCGTAATTTCAGAGTGGATAAATTACGGACATGGAAATGGTTTTCACGATAGATAAACTTGAATCTAAAGAGTCTCACAATATAAAGTGTACTTGTTGAGCACTTGGGCAATTAATTATGGATAATTCGGATTATTCATAATATACACATGCATATTAAAAAATACGTATTTGTATATGATACATAATTTAGATTAGATACACATTATTAACCAATTAAATTTTATCACTCGTTTTATTGTTATTATTAATTAATTTGTAATTAATTATTAATAATAATAAAATGGAAGAATATTCTATGAATATTTTTCCATGTATTTATTTTTTCATTTTTGTTAATTAAAATAAATAAATTAATTACTTGTTAATTAATTGATTTATTAGATAAGAATATTTTAGAATATTCTTATTAAATGATAAATTATGATTTGCTAAACAATGTGTTTTCAACACATGGAATTTAATTAACAAAAATCAAATAATTACATTTTGGATAAGGATTGAAGTGTGACAAACTAATTGGGCCAAATAAAAAGTAATTTTGACCAAATTGCTTCTCAAATTTTTGGCCATATAGGGTTAGGGTATAAAAATGAAACTTGTTTCATTTTACTAACTCTAATCACTTCTTATGTGTTGAGAATAATAAAGAAAAAGAGAATTAGGGTTCTAAGCAAACTAATCAACATCAAAGGTGAAGGAATTGGAAATTTGGTGCTTGGATTAAGGTAATTTAAAGTTTCCAATTTCTAATTTCTTAATTTTGTTTCTTAAGCATGAAAGTATGTATTGGATATGTATTTTGCATGTCTTAAACTTATATGTATCTTTGATATATATATATGAACCAAAATTTTGATGTTGATTGCTTAAAAACCTTAATTAGTTTATTTATTAAGCATGTGTTGTTAGATTAATTAGGGAATTAATCTCAAAAATTAAAATTTCCATTCTAGAGTGATATTAACACTCTAATATTGCCTATAATTTTTCTTGAGGCTTTATGTTGTGGTGATTTAATTTGGTGCAAATTAATTTGGTGAATAAATTGAATTTAGGTATGAAAATAGATGAAATTAATTATGGATCAGATCTGATTTTGAACTTAAAAATAGAATATTTTTCATGTAAAAATAGGTTATTTTTATGATTTTGGATGTGTATTGGGTGGTGGATAAATTCCGGGAAAATATTCTCGGACGAAAATACGAGAAAATGGCGAAATTCACATCGAACGGGCTCACCGCGTGCCGGCTGTGAAACCAGTGAACTGGGCATTGTTTGGGCAGTCCAAGGGCTCAATGAACACTACCCAAGTGACCGTATTGGCTCGGATCGGTGGTTGGTCAACCAATTTGATAGTTTGCCCATTACACGTAATATTTGTCAAAAAATATTTTAGTAAAATAATTCGTCGTGTTTCGAAATATATTTTGTTATTAAATATTAAGAAATAATATATTTAAACTTATTTGGATGAATTAAAAATATTTGATATTTGTTAATTCGCTTGGAAATTTTTAAAATGTTTTTAAAAAAATTTCGCCCTCCACTGTGCCCCTCCGTTGCTCATACTCCAACAAAATAGTATCAGAGCGTCTGATCCCACATCCAAAATAATTTTTCATACCTTAAATATTTGATATTTAATTCAATTTATTTTACACATGCTTGAGATTTAATTGATTAGATCAATTATTTTGGTTGTTTGACAGTTTTGTAAGTTTCCCATAATAAGGCTTTATTTTTCTGAGTGTATTGTACACTAATAGGTCCGTCTCGTCAATACGAATGTAAATATTTTTCTTGATACCATGGTTGTGTCTGCAAAAGCAGTGCGGCTATGGTTAACGGAAATTTGTTTATACCAGTAAAACTTATTTGATAAGAAACAAATTCAAACGAAAGTGCATACCAATAGATGCCAAAGCAGTGAGGTAGTGTATAAGTACCTTGGATATGTATATTGACGAGTGTTGCCTTGAATACGCCCCATCCAATAGATTCCAAAGTAGTGAGGATCGGAAATGGTTCAGGACATATTTTAAAAGAGTCACATTGGATGTGATTGATAATTGTTATCTACTTTCAAATATATATATATATATATATATGGGCACAATGTGCCAGAGCTGTGTGTTCAAATATATTTGTGAGGTCTACTTCCTGCTAGAGAATTTAATTTAATTATTAAATTCTCATATTTTGTTTGGGGATTATCAATTTATGTAAAATAATGGGAGGGCATCCTCATATTAAAAATCCATGATATGTAGGATGTTTTGTGATATTGATGAAATTACTTTTATCTGCTAACTCATGTTTCTTTTGTTAAGTTTGTGATGGCAGCTACTACTTCCTCTAATATGTTTTCACGTGTCTTGGACGCGAACAAACTGACTGATCTTGAGAATTTTAGTGAATAGGATTATATCTTAAGATAGTCTTGAGATCAGAGAAGTTGGATTATGTGCTGGATAATCCAGTGTTGTTGGATATTGCATCGGAGTCTTTACCTGAATAGAGGGAGGTATTTGAGAAATAAAAGGATAATGATCTGAGAGTCAGGTCACTCATTCTATGTTCTATGTCTCCTGATCTAAAGAGGCAATATGTTGATATGTCTGACTCCTACAACATTATAACTCAGCTTCGGAAGCTATTTCTAAACCAGGAGCAGACCATGGTGTATAGAATCTCTGTGGAATTATTCCACGCTCGTTTGGCTGATGGCAAGCCCGTGAGTCCACATGTCTTGCACATGATGGATCTCATTGGAGCAGTTTCGAAACTTTGACTTTCAGCTGAATGAGACTTTGGGCAGGAATTTGATTCTTGGCTCACTTCCATCGGCATAATCCCAGTTCATTATGAACTTCAACATGCATGGTATTCGTTGTTCCTACAGTCAATTACATATGATGCTTCAGAATGCAGAGGAGGACATCAAGAATGGTGTGCCGACACTCATTTCAAATTCCTCTTTGCATGGTTCTTCTTCTTCTCAATCTTCAAGATTTGACAAGAAGTAGAAGAAAAAGGCAAAGAAGACTGGCTCTGGTGTTTCTCCCAAAGGAAAAGTTGCGAAGCCCAACAAGTCGAAGAAGAAAGCAGCTGAAGATAAATGTCACCACTGTGGCAAGATTGGATATTGGAGGCATAATTGTCCAAATTATATTACTTCCGTCAGACGGGAGAGAGCCTCTGCATCAGGTATATTTATTTTCCCTATTATTGATATTTCTTTGTCTTGTGAAACCATTGGTTCTGGATGGGTTTTAGATTCTGCTAGTCCCACTCACATCTGTAATTCGTTGCAGGGGCTGAGGGTCAGTAGGATGCTCGATCTAGGCAAGATGCAGCTGCGTTTTGGGAATGAAGATTCTTTATCTGCAGCAGCCGTTGGCGAATACAAGATTCGTCTATCCAGAGGCAGCATCATTTTGACATATTGTGTTTTTGTGTCTGGTTGTGTAGTTAATATTATCCCTCTATTTGTACTAGATATAAAAGGATACATGTACATATTAAGAAGTATATATATGATATGAATGATATTTTGTTACACAAATGTTCAAATTCGCAAGGTCATTATATTTTGCATACCATTATAGATGTTTATGAAATTAGGGATAATAAACGTAAAATATCTTAAATAACTGATACTGAATTTTGGCATATGCGGTTAGGTCATATAGGTGTACGACGGCTAACCCAGTTGATTAAGAATAGTTTGATTGAGAATCTAACCATACAATCTTTTCCAACTTGTGAATCTTGTATTCAGGGTAAAATGACCAAAGCCCTATTTACTGGTGTTGGACATTGGGCCACTGACTTATTGGAACTCGTACATAGTGATGTATGTGGTCCTATAAGTCACACTGCTCATAGTGATTTTTCTTACTTTGTAACATTTACCGATGATTTATCATAGTATGATTCTGTTTATTTGATGAAACATAAATCGGAAACCTTTGAAAAGTTCAAAGAATTTAGAAACGAAGTAGAAAAATAAACTGGTAAATTCATCAAATGCATTCGATCAGATCGAAGTGGTTAATATATGAGTAGTGAATTTACCGAGTATTTTAAATAGAATGGATTCTCGCTCAATGTACTCCTCCGGGTACTCCATAGCACAATGGAGTGTCTAAAAGATGAAATCGGACTTTATTGGATATGATCCAATCCATGTTGAGTTTTACGGATCTACCTTACTTTTTGTGGGGGTATACTCTTCTTACTGCTGCATATTTGCTGATTAGGGTTTCTTCTAAAACTGTTCCTACTACTCCATATGAGATATGGGTTGGTAGGAAATCGAACCTTAATTATGTAAGGGTTTGGGGCTGTCCTGCATACGTCAAGGTGATGCAGCAGGATAAACTTTTACCTCGAGGGTGAAAAGTTAGGTTTGTTGGATATCTTTCGAATTCCAAAAGATATCAATTTTATGAACCCAAACATCGAAATGTGTTTGTAGCTCGTTTTTCCAGATTTCTTGAAGAAGAATTTTTGGCAGAAGGTGGTAATAATAGAAGGGTTGAACTTGATGAAGTCCAACCTATAGATGACAGACCAATAGAGGAATCACAGGTTCAGACAGAAGCAGAACCTTCTAGTTGCACTCTCTGTAGGTCTACTAGGATATCGAGACCTCCTGAGTGCTTGTATTTGATACAAGACAAGAGTCTCGATGTGCTCATTGTTGAGGAGATTGATCCGTATACCTACAGAGAAGCAATGTTAGACATTGATTCCGCTAAATGGCAGGAAGACATGAATTCCGAAATAGACTATATGCATCAGAATCAAGTATGAGACTTGATTCCGCTTCCTGAGGGAATTTTTCTCGTAGGTTGTAAATGGGTTTACAAAAAAAACGAGGGCCTGATGGGAATGTTGAGACCTTCAAAGCCCGACTGGTTGTTAAAAGTTACACTCAAAGGCCAGGTGTGGACTATGATGAAACCTTTTCATCCGTAGCGATGCTAAAGTCTATTAGGATTTTATTGGCTATCGCTGCTTACCATGATTATGATATTTTGTAAATGGATGTCAAAACAGCTTTTCTTAATGGATTTCTTGATGAAGAAATCTATATGGAACAGCCGAAGGGTTTTATCTCTAGCCAAAATTCTGACATGGTATGTAAGCTTAAGAAGTCTATTTATGGACTTAAACAAGCTTCGCGGAGTTGGAATATTCGTTTTGATGAGGTAATCAGATTGTCTGGTTTTCTCAAAAATGAAGAAGAACCTTGTGTTTATAAGAAGGTTAGTGGGAGTATGATTGTGTTCTTAGGGCTTTATGTTGACGACATCCTGATCATTGGAAATGATCTTGAAATGATGCAGGGCGTTAAAGCATATCTCTGCAAAAACTTCTTCATGAAAGACTTGGGAGAAGCTTCCCATATACTTGGTATAAAACTCTATAAAGATAGAGAAAGGAAGCTGATTGGGTTATCCCAATCTTCGTACATAGATAAGATCCTAGAAAGGTACAACTTTAGAAATTTTAAAATTACTAACATACCGTTTCGACATGACATTCATCTTTCGAAGAAGATGTGTCCTCAGATGGAAGATGAAAAGGCTAGAATATATAGTCAACCTTATGCTCATGCTTGGGAAGCATCATGTATGTCATGTTATGTACGAGACCTGATATTAGTCATGCAGTAAGTGTTACTAGCAGATATCAGTCAAATCCAGGTAACGACCATTGGATGACTGTTAAACATATCCTAAAGTATCTAAAAGGTACTAAGGATAAGTTTCTTATTTATGGAGAAGGTGATTTACAGATAAGAGGATATACAGATTCTGACTTTCAGTCAGATCCTGATGATAGAAAGTCTACCTCAGGTTTTGTATTTACTCATAATAATGTTGCAGTCAGTTGGAAGTGTTCCAAACAAGGATCAACAGGTGATTCCACCACTGAGGCGGAATATATTACGGCATCAGATGCTGCAAAAGAAGTTGTATAGATTATAAAATTTAAGACTGAATTGAGAGTTATCCCAAGCATCGAGGACTCGATCCCGTTGTTCTGTGATAATAGTGGTGTCGTTGCACAAGCAAAAGAACCGAGAGCGCATTGGAAATCAAAATATATGGAACGAAAGTACCACATTATCCGTAAGATCGTCGCTCGAGGAGATGTTGCCATATGCAAGACATCTAGAGATGACAACATAGCATACCCGCTTACGAAGGCCTTGCCTCCGAGACTATATGATAGACATGTAGTGGCAATGGGTATTAGATACCATCAAATTTGGCACTAGAGCAAGTGGGAGAAAATGTTAGATATGGTGCTCGGTGCACCAAATTTTGTTGTATTTATTGTAAATACGATGAATAAAATTAAGTAATATTCATCAATATAATCTTTTATATGGTAAAGGCGTAAAATACCTTAGAATGAATAGTTGTGACATAATTACAAAAATGTCGTAATTGTTACTGAGAAATGTCACAACATGATTCATTCTTAAAATATTCATGGTCAAGGTTTACATATCTGGTTGGTTAGTAAACCCGTGAGACCGGTATGTGTCGTATATTAGAATTATTCTAATGGTTTGTCATAGTAAACCATGAGTCTTGGGAGACTCATATAGACACATAGGTATTTATTGGATAAATACTGAATGACTCATTCGAGGATTCTTAATAGATAGTACACCAACGTCAATAGGAATCTTTATGAGTCGAATAGCATATTAGCTCCTTTGACTTGTGATACCACTGTGGATATGTGAGATATCCTCCATACTTTGATGGCAGTCACGTCAATGATCTTTTAAGATCAGACCTCCGCCTATTCGTTAGGTATAGACTGATACTCACGATATAATATGATATATCCAGAGAAGATCTGTCAGTCCCGTGTATGGGATTTAGGTATCCAATTTGTGATTCTTTGAAATCCTAGACCGAGTTATGATTCGGAAACAAGTTCTGAATATTTATTACAGAATCATAAATATGTTGCGACACATGAATTATTCATACCGGAGATTTGATGTTTAATCTATATCTCCGGAACAATTCAGATGACCTATGACATATAGATTATATATATGCAATGACTTCGACTTGGATGATTCAACTCGATTATATGTGATTATCATAATTTGTGAGTGGATAAATTACAGACATGGAAATGGTTTCCATGACGGATAAACTTGAACCTAGAGAGTCTCATAATATAAAGTGTACTCGTTGAGCATTTGGATAATTAATTATGGATAATTCGGATTATTCATATACACATGCGTATTAAATAATGTGTATTTGTATATGATACATAATTTAGATTAGATACACATTATTAACCAATTAAATTTTGTCACTCGTTTTATTGTTATTATTAATTAATTCAATGTTAATTAATTATTATTATTAATAAAATGGAAGAATATTCTAGGAATATTTTTCCATGTATTTATTTTGTCCTTTTTGTTAATTAAAATAAATTAATTAATTACTTGTTAATTAATTGATTTATTAGATAAGAATATTTTAGAATATTCTTATTAAATGATAAATTATGATTTGATAAACAATGTGTTTTCAACACATGGAATTTAATTAACAAAAATCAAATAATTATGTTTTGGATAAGGCTTGATGTGTGACAAAATAATTGGGCCAAATAAAAAGTAATTTTGACCAAATTGCTTCTCAAATTTTCGGCCATATAAGGTTAGGGTATAAAAATGAAACTTGTTTCATTTTACTAACTCTAATCACTTCTCATGTGTTGAGAATAATAAAGAAAAAGAGAATTAGGGTTCTAAGCAAACTAATCAACATCAAAGGTGAAAGAATTGGAAATTTGATGCTTGGATTAAGGTAATTTAAAGTTTCCAATTTCTAATTTCTTAATTTTGTTTCTTAAGCATGAAAGTATGTATTGGATATGTATTTTGCATGTCTTAAACTTATATGTATATTGGATATATATATATATATATATATATATATATATATATATATATATATAAACCAAAAATTTGATGTTAATTGCTTAGAAACCTTAATTAGTTTCTTTATTAAGCATGTGTTGTTAGATTAATTAGGGAATTAATCTCGAAAATTAAAATTACCATTCTAGAGTGATATTACCACTCTAATATTGCCTAGAATTGTTATTGAGGCTTTATGTTGTAGTGATTTAATTTGGTGCAAATTAATATGATTAATTTGGTGAACAAATTGAATTTAGGCATGAAAATAGATAAAATTAATTCTGGATCAGATCTGGTTTTGAACTTGAAAACATAATATTTTTCATGTAAAAATATGTTATTTGGATGATTTTGGATGTGTATTGGGTGGTGGATAAATTCTGGAAAATATTCCGGGGCGAAAACGCAAGAAGACGGTGAAATTCGCGTCGAAACAGACTCACCTGTGAAACCAGAGAACTGGGCACTGTTCGGGCAGCCCAAGGGCTGACCGAACCCTACCCAAGTGACCGGATTGGCCCGGCTCGGTGGTTGATCAACCGGTTTGACCGTTTGCCCATTACACGTAGTATTTTTTGAAAAATATTTTCGTAAAATAATTCGTCGTGTTTTGAAATATATTATGTTATTAAAATGTTAATAAATAATATATTTAAACTTATTTGGGTGAATTAAAAATATTTAATATTTATTAATTCGCTCGGAAAATTTTAAAATGTTTAAAAACTTTTTTCGCCCTCCACCGCGCCCGTCCGCTGCGCATACTCCAACAGTTGGCACACACCTTTAGGTATAAAAAGGTGTGTTCATTGATCGATTGAACCTTTGGATGGGGAAACCTAATTTTAGACAAACCTTCACCGATGAGAGCTTAAGCCTGAACCCTGGATCAAGCCCACATGCAAACCAACAGTTACAAAGTCTTATTTTTTGTTAAAAAAAGAAAAAAATAAATAAAGAAGAAGACTTACCGTAGGTCTACGCAGAGGAGAGGCGATGAAGCACTGAAGCAGAAGCGATAAAGGAGAAAGAAGAAAACGTAGATTTTTTTTTTGTTATATAACTCCCTCCGGAGTCATCGTTTTGGGGGTATTATTAAACCCCAAAACGATGACGTTTTGGAGGGTTACAAAAATCTTCCAAAAAGTCATTTCAGAGCGGGAAAAAAAATACAGAGTTGAGATGCGGTCGAATTTTGGCGCCTATGCGGACCACCACCGATAAGGTGATAATCGCAGCAGATGACGGCCGACTAACAAAAACGCGCTGCCTAGGTGGGTGGTTTGACGACATGATTTCCAACGTTTCAATAATAATAATAATAATAATAATAATAATAATTTAAATATAACTTAATCTTAATCATATATCACTATTAAAATATGTGATATAAGATTATAAAATGATTAGCATAGCATAAATCATAATTGGAAATAAATTCCATAACACAATACTTGAGATATGGAATAAAAAGGCTTTTCCAATTATCTGAAATGACGTTGCATGATATAATTTTTTTTTTTTTTGAGTAATTCATTTTTCTTTTGGTAAGTGTTAAAGGAATTAAAGTAGGATTAGACAAGGATAAAATTATCACAAAAACAATGTTGTTTTGATAGTAAATAAAAAAAAAAGCTTTTCCAATAGGCCAATGTTAAGGTATCCAAAGGTATCAAATACACATGAGTACAAAACATGTAATTTTTAGTATTGGACATGCAACTTAAACCATTAAACGTGTAAATTCTATCAATAAATATACAACTAATTTTATATTTTGAAAAATTTCATGTTTATTGACAGAGTTTGTATGTTTAATAATTTAAGTTGCATGTTTATTGATAAAAGTTATATGTTTGACCTAAGGATATCAAATATCCTTGGCGACTGTAGACAAGCTCTTTCCAATAACGTGGAAAACTCTGTTGTTCCACCTGTCTGCCGTTTTTTGCAAGTGGTGGTGGTCTCTCGCGGGCCAAACTTAGTTTCAGAAATGGTTTTGGTCAAGCTAATACCAGTTTAGCTTTCTTTGGTGGCCGTTGTGTGAATCTCATTTCTTATTTAACAGGAAAAATTTACCAACCCAGCCTTATTTTTGACAGTTCAGTTCACACTCGTGCGTGAAACATCTTTGTTAATAAATCACTTGACAGTTTACACACTCACCACCAAAAAGAGAATTAATATGTTTTGCCAACCAGTGAAATCACACCCGCTATTTTTCTCGCCACTTTCCCACACATTCTCACCTCCCAAACACCTCAAAAAACCCCCGTCATTCAGATTCTCCGTCAACGCCAGCATGTCATCAACAACCATCGAGCACGTCGTCCTCTTCAAGGTCAAGCCCGAAACCGACTCGTCAAAACTCAACACCATGATCAACAACCTCAACGGTCTGGTCTCCCTCGACCCGGTCCGCCACCTCACCGCCGGTCCAGTCCTCCGAAACGGTTCGTCTGTATTCACTTTCACTCACATGCTCCACAGCCGCTACAGCTCCAAAGAAGACCTCGACACATACTCTCAACACCCTGACCACATGAGCGTGGTCAAAGAATCGGTCCTCCCGATCTGCGACGACATCATGGCCGTCGATTGGGTGGCTGATCAAACTCCCGATCCGATTGTCGTACCTCCGGGGTCAGCCGCGAGAGTCACGTTTCTGAAATTGAAGGAGAACGTGGGGGAGGATGTGAAGAATGAGATATTTGGGGTAATTAAGGGAATTAAGGAAAGTTTTGGGGGAATTCAGCAAATAACTTGCGGAGAAAACTTTTCTGCTAGAGCCAAGGGCTTTTCGATTGCTTCGTTAGCGGTGTTCAAGGGCGTGAAAGAGATGGAGGAAGCTGATTCGAATGAAGAGTTGGTGAATCTGCAGAAGGATAAGGTTAGGGATTATTTAGAAGGCGTTGTTGTGGTTGATTATCTGGTGCCTTCGCTTTGAGACGCTTGGCCTTCGTCTGCAAATTGGCCGAAATTGTAAGATTCTCCGTTGAATAAAAAGTAAGAACCAATATGTCATCTTATTGTTTGTTCTCACTTTCTCATGGGATACAAAGTTAACAGAATGAGCACATATCCATCAGATACCGACTAAAATAACCCAAACAAACAACGTATATAATCTTACTCTCTCTGATGATTTTTATTTCAAGTGTCTCAACAAATAGTTCGATAGCAAAAGAAGATACTGTTGGCGACTTGGTCGCGTAATTGGATTTTGATGACGTCAACGCAATCGACGACTTCGACGTGCAAACACGAAGCAATTCAAAAAGTGTCGAAGCATATGCGGTGAAGAGCGAGAATGTGAAGACTTGCGGCAAATAAAGATTATATTGCAAAAGTCTTAGCTTAGGGTTTAATTTGTAATGTGAAATGTAATATTCAAGTGCCTAAGCTCATAGGGATCATGCACATTCACTTAGATGCATTAGGGGCATGTACAAAATGCATTAAAACCTTCAAATCTGCATTTTAGTATTTAGGGAAGTTCTCTGGAACCGGCATGGACCTTACCGGTCCCTTACCGGTCATTAAACCGGCCTTCCCCTGTTTCGCATGCCTACTGGAACCGGGCCATACCTCGCCGGTATCCTCGCCGGTCTCCATGCCGATATTGGCATAACAATCATGATCTCTGGAACCGGCACACTACTTACCGGTCTCCTCGCCGGTTTGCTCGCCGGTCCAACGGCTAGTTTTTTGAACGTTATGTTACCGTTGGAGCCCTAGACCGGTATGCCGGTCCCCTCGCCGGTGTGCTCGCCGGTCTCGCTGTAAGTTGGGGAAAACTTTGCATTTTGTTATAAATAGAACCCCAACTCCTTTGCCTTAGGTTAGAGATCTAGAAAACCTTCATATACATTCTCTAAAGGCAAACAAAGAGTGTCATACACCTTCATATTCATAAACACTCATCCAAGCTCACATACACATCTTCCATATCATTTAGTGAGCTTAGAACACTTGGGTTTGCTCTCACACAATCTTCTCATTATTTGTGAGTGCCCAAGTGTGTTTTAATTCTTTCATATCAAAAACACTTGCGGTTTGTGAAATCCCATCGTTTGGGTAATTTGTAAAGGTTGTGAGTGCACCTACGTATAAAACTCAAACTTGTAAAAGGTTCGGAGTGTGCCTTAGCGGAAAACTCTTGGTTACGAGTCAACCACGGAAAACTCGATTTTAGTGGAAATCTTCAAGCGAGGCTTGGGGGAGTGGACGTAGGCACGTTTGGCCGAACCACTATAAATCGCGGTGCCGTATCTCTCTTTCCCTACTCTTTTATACATTTGCAAGTTTACTTATGCTTATATTATTGATTAGAAACTTGCATATATGATATTTATTTACAAGAGAAAATTGACCTAAAACTCCTATTTGGTAATAAGAGCTTAAAATCGGTAAAGATTTTATAATTCCGCATTAATAGCGATAACCCAATTCACCCCCCCTCTTGGGTATAGAGATTTCTTGTCGCTAGTGCTTGTAGGTACTTTCAGATACATTAGCTCTCCCTGTTTGTTTCACTTGAAAAGCGATTCATCTACATGCCGAAAGATGGAACAATAGTATATGGTGTTGAACTGTTATGAAGACAATCCCATTCAATAAAAACAAACTATAAAAATAAAAAAGGTATGCAACTCCCCCAAGAGAAAAACTTTAACCTCATAATCCCAAAATGGTCCTTATTTGATCTGGAGGATGTCTTGCTAGCGACTTGGGGTCTGGATAGCCATTCTCAGGATCCATAATTGCTTTGTAAATTAGCTCATAAGCATCGGCCAGGGATCTAGCCACCTGGATACAAGCTTCCGAGCGCAATCTTGGAACCTGCAGAGACTCAAATTCAGGAAGAGAACTCTCACTTCTCAAAACAAGCCCAAAGAAAGCCTTTAAACTCTCTGAAAGTGATGCCGGAGAAGTCTCTTCTAGCTCTGGCAGAGGGAAGCTAAGCTCCTTGCTACGGAAGTGATGCATCTTCTGCAACAAGCCGCATCTTCTTAAAATGGCATCAACTTCTTTATCCACAAGAATACGCAAGTGATTATCTATCATTGATCCAAGGTTCTTCACATATTCAGCAGCAACTTCCTGACCAATCAATGGTTGTTGGATGGCACATAAGCAGTTGATGAGGAAGATCTTTGAAGGTGTCTCATTACTCTGCCAAAAAAAGGGTGATTAGGATGCAAAATCTATTAAGCTAAAAGCCTTGATTGCATTGCATTTGGAGCTGCTTATTTGTTGCACGTCTCATTTCAAATAACATAGCATATATAGATTGGGTTTCTTCAAATATCCAGAGAATTTGTCACAATAATCCTAACAGAAACCAAATTGATAGCCATTACATTACCAATAGCACACACGGTGGTCAATCATACCAACAGTAACAGTACATGAACAATTGCTGCTGCTACAATAGAGTTCTAAAAGAATGGCTCAAATACTTGTAAGAACATATGTACCTAAAACCACTACATAATAGTAGCTAAAAATATCGTAAAACTTGCCACAGAAAATTGAAGACAGAAGTAGAAACATATAAATTGAAACCTGTGTGGATGGGGGGGCGCTGCTGTTTGACAAGATTGCATCAACTGATGATTTGCTCGTCTTTCCTGAGTCGGAACTCAGTCTTCTTCTTGAGGAATGTCCAGCTCCCTTGGACTTGTGTGCTTCTGCTGCTTGTTCACACATCTGCAACAGTAGGAAGGAATGGATTTGATCTCATTTCTAAATTCTAGAAAGAAAAATGAATTTGTCTCATCTGCTAAATTTAGGAAAGAAGAAATTACAACAGTTCTTCAAAAGGTGAACGTCAGCGCATGGTTTAAAATAAAAATCAAGTTTTGAAAAAAGCCCGACTTTTGTCCATTCCAGTCAAAGGCGGTAGGCAGGATATGACGTTTTGGTAGTTCAACCTGCACAAGCTCCGGGCTAAGCGCCACCCAAAGGGCGGTTGACTAGTGCAGATTTTATCTAATATACAATGAGTCATAATTTAAAATACCTAAGCGCTGCCTATAGCCCCCAAAGCGGCTGTTTGAAAAAATCAACCAAAGTGTTGCTTAGGCAGCACCTTTAACAGCATCGCTTTATTCAGCTCACATCAAATTCAGAAACTGAGATATTCTAGAGCTAAATACAAAGAAAGCTTCCAGTTTTCAGTTCCAATGTAAATACTACCACTAGAAGGTATACAGTGAAAGCTCTTTATCCCACTTTCCTAGGCGACATTTGTTTGTAGAGCAAGGATAATCATGACAAAAAGCACCAGATTTCTATAACAAAGACCTGACTGCAGTACAAAAAATTGTTGTTTCATAATTTTTCAGTGTCATGTAGACAAAAGTAGTTTGCCACTGAATATAATGCAATTGAAAGTATAATACAGAAAAACGTAAACATACCTGGATAATGGGATCAAGCAAAGCAGATAAAACCAGATCGAAAGCAGATTTTTCTCCTGAAGCAGGAACCATTGTACTGTTATGAGTCTCAATTATTTCAAGCAGCACAGAAACTCCATCCCTCACAGCTGGTGGTGGAGAAAGGTCAACAGCGACGAGGGGAGGGTACCGTAAAAGCTTTTCTCCTCTACTTTTCAGAATGTCAAAAAATGTTTTTTGAGCAGCATCCTTCAGTACCCAAAGAGTATTGCATAGAGCTGTTTCCCTCCCAAGTAAATCTGATATCTACCCAATAAAAACAAACAGTTGAGCAATAGAGAGCATAGGAGAGAACTGGAAATACAAGAGGAATAGAGCTCGACTCACAGTATAGCTGTAAAACTCCAGGGTGTTACAGAGTTTATATGCAATTATAAGACTAGGTTGAGACTGCAAAACTTGTTCAACTCTCACTTTAAATGGCCGGCAAACTCCTTCAAAAATTCTATCCAGAACAAATGTCAGGTCTGAATCTGTCTTTCCAGATTCAGTCTCACCCTTGGAAAATTGGCTGGCAACTAACCCAGTATCTGCTGCATCTGGATCAAGTAACCCAATGACAAGCTCCCGTTCTGATGCCAGTGCCTGCTTACAAAGCAACGTATAATGAAAACACAAGAAAAATTAACCACTTATGTGGAAAACTATTCAGCTACATCGGAAGACCAAAGTTAAATACAAGAAAAGCCTTTTGTGCCACACCTGATGTAACCACCCCAGCATATCTC
Source organism: Zanthoxylum bungeanum (assembly GCA_019454045.1). Taxonomy (NCBI): domain Eukaryota; kingdom Viridiplantae; phylum Streptophyta; class Magnoliopsida; order Sapindales; family Rutaceae; genus Zanthoxylum; species Zanthoxylum bungeanum. The sequence continues at coordinate 30,634 of SKCR01036888.1, read as the reverse complement.
CTACATATCGCAAGGGATCATGGGCATGCACTTCTATTGGCCTCGGAAGTCCACCAGGCCCTCCCCGTGTAAGAGCACTTATAAATCTTCGAAATAATGCATTATGCCTCATATTCGCTAACTGTATAAGCAGTGTAGTCATCTATGACAAGCTTCTAGAATAATAGTTTAGATATTATTAATAAGCAAAAAAAGAAATAGAATCACCTCTTCTGCACAATACTTGAAAAGGACTGGCCTCTCCTTGAGGCAACGAACAGCAGTTTTCACAAGTTCACCAACTTCAGGATTCTCAGGGTCACCCAGTTTCCTACACTCTGCCTGAACCCACCTATAATTAAGGAACAAAAACATAGCACGCATAATCTGTTCAGCTACCATTCAAGCGAATAAATGTTAAAAATAAAAGTTTGTTAAATTAAGCAAATTATAATTTGATTTAACAAAGGCAAAAGCTACCCCAATAGTTGATATCTGGCAAATCAGTAGCTAATAAAAAGTAACAGACAACAGTGAGCGGGACTGAAAGAAAACTACAAGAAATTTTTAAATGTAGCTTCAGATTGCTCACCAAAAAAAAAAATCTAAGTCCGTCCTAAGAAGCCATAGCAGTGCAGGTGTATGTATTGTTTTCAGTAAAATATATAGCACTGAGAACCTGCATAATATAGCTTTACCTGCAAAGGCGCTCATAGGCTCCTTCTTGGTATGCAGCCATCATATCCATCAGCTCCAAACCTGCACGCTGTAAGGAATCCTCAAGTGAATCAGAATCATCATCATGAATTCAGAAATTTTTTTAAAGAGAGAGAGAGAGAGAGAGAGGCCAAACATTAGTGTTCTAAAAATCGGGTTAGGCGGACCCTAGGCGCTAGACGGCCCTGGCCCATCCCGAATATGGAGAAAATCAGTCATCTAGGCGGTCTGCGGGTCTAGGCAGAACAAACAAGGCTTGTAATTACTGAATTGATCAGTTAAAATAATTGTTATTTGTTGGCTAATTTGAGATTTGAGTGATTACTGAATTGATCAGTTAAAATAATTGTTTTTTATAGTTCTTTTCAATGACAAACTCATTTGCTTTTGATCATGTATTGCTCACTTGTTTACGAGTTGTTCCAAGGTATACGCTATTGTAAATTGCACAAGATAAGAAATATGACATGAACACAATTTTTTCAAATAAAGAAAGACGACATATATACATTTTTTTCCCAAATAATCCATTATATAAATACAAAAATAATTACAAATTTTTTTGAATAAAATAATAAAATCGCCTAGCACAGCCTAGTCTTTTTGTCTAGGCGCCGCCTAGAAGGCCTAGGCGTTAAGCGCTCCCTCACCGCCCGACTAATGCCTAGCGTTTTTTAAACATTGAACAAACACACAAAGCTCGGTCCTTTTAGTATGTAAATATGAAAACACACAAATCTTCGACATAGGGTTAAAATTGAGTACCTGAAACTTATGATACATAAGAATGGGAGTAGGCCAAATATGAGGTGGCTGTAATATACTGCTTTGAATTGCTATATAAGTAAATTCTATATAAAATTGATGACATTAGTCACATGAGCACATATGAAAACCAAAATATATTGGACAAAACTTGGATCTATCTTTTGTGAATGTGAAAGATTGTATAACACATATCCACAAACCAGATCTACCTTTGTTAAAAAGATTGAGGAGAGAAAGAAATGTTATGGCATCAGAAGATTAAAAGGCAATTTACTATTCCCAATCTCAATATTGTTAGAATCCGTAGGGTTTTAATGATTCCAAGTTGATTACTAGGTCTTTATCTTGGATTTCAACTGTTTCAAGCTAAATTTTATAATGCAAGGTTCATAATTGTCCTACATTTGAAAGAGAAAGAGAGCCTTTACCTGGTGATGTGTCCTTAACAGTAATTTGCAGTTTGCATGAATTTCTTGAACATGTGAAAGTGCCTTAAAGAAATTTTCATTTAGGTCTTCATCACTCAGTGCATTTATCTACATATGAAACAAACACCAAAAATGAATAAACATAAAGAGTAAACTAAATTCAATTTGCAGGTGTCATTTCAAAACAAAAGGTTTAATTTTGAACCTCTTCATTTGAGAGCTGATAATCACGAAGAAAGCATGAAACAATCTCTTGTCTTTGTGTATTCACATCAAGCTCCCGTTTGAGTCTCTCTGTCGTTTCGATAATATTACCAGTAGTAGCATTACAACTATTTAACGCTTTCTCGATCCTGTGAAGTACAACATGCATCAAATACTAAACACTAATTCCTATCCTCAATACACTACCACCGAATAGATCCGAATTCTTCACATTTAGTAGCAACTATGAGTGCGCCCATATGCATTCACAAACTAAAGCTACTACCAAATCAGAAATGACTACAATTGAATCTTAAATTCTTAAAATTGAACATTCGCACAAACATTTATACCTGTCACAGCATTCAGCGAGCGAATCAACCTCCTCTTCAACTCGATCCAGAGCCTAAAATCATTAAAAACAAATCATAATCAAACAAAAAATAATATTAAGAACAAAAGAGAAACAAAGAAAGAAGAGAGACAAAAGAGAGAGACTTGTTGAGAGGCGTTTGAAGCTTGGAGGAAATCGAGATTGATAGAAAGCGCGCGCTTTTCAATGGTGGATCTGAGGTTGCGACGCGAATGAGGAGTGTTATCTTCGTAGAAAGTAGATAGCGTTTTGAGCGAAACTAGCAGATCGGGAGTTTCTGTTCTTGATTCTAGTACTTTCTTCAGCTTCCGTGATATCCCCGGCGCTAGCGTCGCCATTTTCGATTCTCTCCGATCAGACGGGCTCTCTGATCTGTTTCCGTATTTGCTAGCCCATGAATTTTCTTTGTATATAAATGCTACTTACATTCTTATTAGTTATTCTAGTTTCTAATAACATCTGAATCCCTAATATTTTATGAATTCTCGAAAAGAGGATTAGTTTATTTATTTGTGACAAATAAGTCAAATTTTGGTTGTAATGACATTTGCATTCCTAACATTTTAAAAATTCTCAAATTAAGATTTAGGGGTGGCAATTTTGGTTAGGATTCGTTTAATCTTTCGATTCGATTCGTTTTAAAACGAATACGGGTTTGAAAAATAGATTCGTTTACTAAATGGGTCGATTTGATTCAATTCGTTTATTAAACGAATCGAATACGAATTTAAGCTCATTGATTCGTTTATGATTCAATTTGTTAGTTTCTTTTACTAAATATTATTATTTTTCAATTAAGATTCGAGAAATTATGACTAATTTCCAGAGGAAAAATAATATTATTGATATTTGGTGATGTATTTTTAGTAAATATATTAATTACATATTTCATATGTATATATTTATGAAGAATTAATTTAAATAAATTATGGTAAATTATGTTATTAAATAATATTATAATTAAACGAAAATTTATATTCGATTCGTTTAATAAATGAATCGAATAAAAAAACTTACATTATGATTCGTTTAATAAACGAATCGAATACGAATTCATCACATTTTGATTCGATTCATTTAAGATTCTATACAAATTCGATTCGTTGATTCGTTTTACCATCCCTAATAATTTGGTCAATTTGTAACAAATTGGCCAAAGAAATTAAGAAACCTAGAAAGAAGAAGTCCACAGAGAAAAATAAACACAAGAGGCCGTCTTCACGGCATCACCTAGTAGTAAGGATTAAGACTTTCTGACGACATGGGTTATCTTCACCTTCTGACCATGGAGAGAGAAGGTGAAAGTGAATTCAACCCGGAAAAATGAACCCAATAATCACAATTTAGATTTGTAGGAACAAGTTTCTTCTAAAACTTTTAAGACCTCCAAGAATCTGTGTTTTTGAAAATCCTCATCGATTCTTTGAAGATTCTTAAATGACAAGACACGTTTAATGAACGAAGAAAAAGAATTAATCTTCTTGAAGGATTGCTCACGACAATCTCTCTCTCAACTCACTTTGTTGTTTTGTGTAAAAAAAAATTGTCCTTGTATTCAATGAATGAGTTATTCAAATACTTTACAAAAATCCCTAATAAGCTAGGATAAAAAAAAAAAAAAAAAAAAAGACACAACTAACCCCTAACCCTATTATAATTCACGGGCTTAGGATAAATAATAACCCTATTTAATGAAGCTCACAACCACAATTTATAATCTAACCCTAATGCCGATTCATGGCATTATTTCCTAAATAACTAACCCTATATTTTCCCCCTAAACAAGTAACCTCACTACCCTCCCTAATTAGGAAGCTAAGACCTAATTAGGAATTTAAATTAGATGATTAAAGGACATTTTTGAGTTTCTTTAACTTAGAAAATTGTTTATCCGTTGTTCTTGTGTATTTGTAATGGTTGTAGAGCTTATTTTCTACTTTGATTTTGGGTTTTTTTTTAATTGGATGATGAATTGAGAAGTTAGGTGCATGTGTAGATATTCTTTGAACTAGATTAAGGTAATTTGAGTTCAATTTATTATTGGACAACTTAGTTTCCATTATAGAGTAATGACCACTCATGTTATGGCTAGAATTGTTATAGAGTTCTTCATTGGTGGTGACTTTGATTTAGTGAAAGATTAATTTGATTAGCCTTGAGAAAATTGAATTTAAAGTATGAAAAATGATAATTTCGCTCACTGTTTTTAGACCTGAAAATTCTGGAAATTTTGTGATGAAAAATATGTCATTTGAATGTGTATTAGGAGTTAGTATCATTTTTGAAAATTATTTCGGGGTGAAAATAAACGAAAACAGCGAAAAATGGTGTTATCGGGTGAGTTTCGGGCTTACCGGGTAACGGCTGCCAAAACAATGAATTAGTCACTGTTCAGGCAGTCCATGAACTGCCCAAATACTATTGGGGCTGACCTGGACAGCCCCCGTATGGTCTCGGCTGGTCGGTTCGACTAAAAACGTCGGATATTTTAATCGTGTTTCTGCAACGAATAACTCCATCAAAAGGGAGGTCGGTCAAATCATCTACAGGTACATATTGATCTGGAACATGATGTGCATCTTAGAAAAAACAAACTAAGAAAAGCGCTATGATTCTTGTGAAGTTTTGATTCTAACAGACATCATAGAAAAAGAAACATGCAAAAACATTCTTATTCATTTAATGATGACTCTATTGAGCATCGTTTGATAAAAGAACATAGAGATCGACTTTCTTATCCATCCGAAGATTCAGACCTTGATAGGCATAATGGAAGTAGAAAAATCAAATAAAAGCATTTTTTTTAATCTAAAGTCGAAGCTGATAACATGCAAGATGTGGATAAAAAGAGCATGAAGCAGCATTCACATTCATTTAATAATTTCGACTCTAGCAGATATCAGAGATGGGAGAATAGGGAAGCCGAGAGGATGATGTCAGAAATTATGTCCTTATTTAAGAAAAATGTTCTTAGCTCTTACCTGTTGGATTACAGCATGCATGCAAGCTGCATGCATGCTAGGTTGCAGCTGGCCAACTTGGCTAGCTGATGAAGGTTAGAGAAAGTTGGCAACACGTTTTGCAACTGCCAAAACGTGTTGCACTGTAGCACACGGTTTTGGCACTATAAAAGGAGCCACATAGCCATTTGCAATTCATCCCAAAATCTGTGAGTGAAACAGAATATAGAGAGTAAAGAGTTTGAAAGTTTTTTGTAAAACTTTGAAATAGTTTTGTAATTCTTTTGTTTAAGTAATAAAAGAAGAGTTTTCTCTCATTTCTCCTCTATAGTGATTGTTTTTATCACAACAAGTGGTATCAAATAGGGGTGAGCATCGGTTCCGGGTCTACCCGGAACCGGTTGGAACCGGACCTGAAATCCGGGTTTGGAACCGGAATCGGTTGTAACCGGTCCGGTTCCAGAATAATCAGAACCGGAACCATACCATAGAACCGGAACCGGAACCACATTTGAGAACCGGATTGGATACCCGATTTTGATACACTGCTATTTATAACATGTGCTGTTAATTAACTCTTAACGAACTTATTCAATTTTGCAAGATTGGGCCCCCATTATTCTACAAGTTTATCAAACTCAAAATGTAAACGCGTGAACTTTTTCATCAAGCCAACCTGGGCCCTACTTTCTCCTTTCACTCATACTCAGCATTCGAAATGGAAGACTCTCTAGGCTTAATTTCAATTTGAATTTATTTTGCTAGCAACCAGCACAATCAAGACAAAATGCTTTTTCAATCAATCAAATCCTTTCTTAGAAAATTCAATCAGATTAGTTTAATTGATTGACGGTTATTTTTTAATTTTGTTTGAGAGTTGATTATTTGTAATTTATTTATTTCCTTAAATGGTGAGTCTTGAATACTATAAATTGAGAAATAAACTTATTTGCAACAAACATTATTTACAAACAAACTGTAATTAAATAAAATGGAAAAGAGCATGGATAAAATTGAGTTATGCTACAAAATTTCTTTAATCGCTTACTTATTAAATGACAATGTTATATTAATAGGGTAATTCAGAATCGGACCGGAACCGAATTGGAACCGAATAATAGGGTACCCTATTTAATTGGGTAGGTTCCGGTTCCACTTAGTTAGGAACCGATTTTTTTCGGGTAAGTTTCGGTTCCATGCGGAACCGGAACCGAACCGGTTTTGCTCACCCCTAGTATCAGAGCTTCGGTTACACGGATGGATCCCGAAACTCAGAAACAGAGCTTCGGTTCGGAAAATCGATTTCGACAAAAGTTGTCAAAAATCGATTTTGAGCATACCATCGGCCTTTTCACGTCGAGACGAGCACGATGGTATTTTCCGGCGATTGAACGGAGGTCCAGGGAAGCTTCACGTGCCGCACGCGCCTTCTGGAGACTGCTCCCACGCGCTCCACGCGCCTTACTCGCCAGCTGAAGCTTGAGGACGCTTAGTCAGCGCCACGTAAGCAGTCCAATCAGTGTCACGTTAGCGGATCACGCACAGTCAGCAGCCCAATCATCACGACACGTCATCAGCCCAATCATCATCCACGTGTCATCCAGTCGGCTGCCACGTAAGCCGTCATGCACAGTCATCTGCCCAGTCAGCACGACACGTCAACAGACCAGTCAGTAGCCACGTGTCATCCAATCAGCGACACGTGTCTGCCACGTCAGCAAATTTTTTGGTAAATTTCAGAAAGGTCCCTATTGTAGGCATTGCATTTTTGCATGTGAAACCCGATGATGAGTCTCATTTGGAGGCACTACCTTTTGAGTCACGAAAGCCGCGGGAAACAGATATCGGAAGGGGAAATTCAGAATAAACAAGCTCACTGTCTTTGTTAGTGCTGCGTTCGTTACTTCGTTCGAACGGCAAACAGATTGCGGGCGTTCGTGTCGCGTTCGAGGAAGCGTTCGAACGGTGTCGGTAATTCTGGTTTTGCTGCTAGCCTCACACCCCAGCCCATTTAGCCCCCCAAAGCCTATAAAACACATCCCAAATTAAATAAATAAATATTAATTTAATCATTAAACATTAAATAAAATATTTAAAACATTTACCAAACTTAAACTAAAATCATGCCTAATTTAAATAATTTGAATATATTATATACTAAAACTAAAAAGAAGATATGCCTAATTAAAATCAATCCTAACCAATTAAAACCAATCATATATTTGACTTCCTAATCTAATAAGATAATTACCAATCTAAAATATTTGTATTCCTAAACCAACACAAATTAAATATTACAACTTCCTAATTTAAAATATTTTGTCCCCCCTCAATCTTGTGTATACCTTTCTTGGAAATCCTAATTGAATACCAAATCATTTCCTTGTGAGACAAGAAGAAAACCCTAGACATCTTCTATATAAACAACCCCTAACCAAAGCCATTGTCTCCTTCAGACATATAATTCACACCCAACTCTCTCTAATCTCTTACAATTCACGGCATTAGAACCATAACAAGTAAAGAATAATTCTCTTCATCTCACTCTCTCTTGGCCGAAAACCATACATCCACCATCCCCCTTCCTTAGCCGATTTACAACACCCCCTATCCCACCAAGAACACATCCCCCATACCGCCCTTACAACCACTAAAACACCCCCTAACAAACACTCAAAAACAGCCCCTGAATCACCTTAAAACAGCAGCCCAAATCCTCTTAAAACAGTCCCTAAAAACCTTAAAAACAGTAACATAAAAACTGCATAGATAATCTTAAAAATAATCACACACAACTGCACTAAGAACCCACACAAACTTGGAACAGTTCATTGAAAACGTTAAAACAGGTGGCCCGAGTAGTGAGCAGCAAGACAGAGGCCGAACAGGAGCACAACGGAGTTCGAACCGTAAGCAAAACAGCAAAGCAGTGAGCTAGGACGCTGAACCAGTGAACCAGAAAAGTTGCGGAGCTTTACCCCTTCCGATCTTCGTGAAACGCGAGTCCGAGAGACGGCTTAAAAGGTTAGACCTGAGGGTACTTTTCACACCCATCTCTACGTGATTTTGTTATTTATTTTGATTATATTTTACTTATTCGTTGAATCCTGTTTATGTATGATGTGTGTTGTGGGTATGGGATGAATGAGAAATGTGTTAACTCTCGCGGTATATCGGATGGAAACCCGGACATAAATTTCATAGCCGATTCCGAATGGACGGTAATATGATCTGTACTCGGGACACAACTCCACGTACCACTTGAGTAAACGGCACTATCTTTTGTCTTGTGTTGCTTTGGTTTGTTTATTTTTCGTCACTTGAATTCTGTATGTTGTTTATTTATGCATGATTCAATCAAGCGCATGGGCTTAGTGAGTTAGTCCAAAGGTCCTCTATTTGAGAGACGAAGAGCCGAAAATGCCACCTTTGTGACACTACTTCCGCGCGCCGGTTGATGTGTGTTCGGTTGGATGCAAGATACGTTCAATCGGGCATACTTAGTTTGATATTATTGACTTTATCTTTTTTATGCATGGTTCAATCAAGCGCATGGGCTTAGTAAGTGGAATGAAAGATCCCTTACGGGGAGGGGTTAAAACCCTTTACCACGATGCTTTGCCGCGCCGGTTGATGTGTGTTCGGATTGGATGTAAGATGTGTTCAATCGGGCATACTTGGTTTTGATATGATTGGCTCTATTTTTGTATGTGTGATGTGACGCGCATGGGCTTAGTATGTTGGTCTAAATGTCTCTCTTTAAGAGACCAAGAGCCCCAAAAGGCCACCTTTACGGCAGTACTTCGCGCCGCGCCCCTTTATTTTGTTGTTTACGTATTGCGTCCCATTTCATGCATCAGGTCTGTTCCCGTTCGAACGCGTTTACGAACGCAACTCGAACGCGCATATATTTTGCCTTATCATGCATCAGGTCTCATTTCCGTTCGAACGCGTTAACAAACGCCATACGAACGTGAGCATTCTGTTTCATTTCCGTTCGAACGCGTTAACAAACGCCATACGAACGTGAGCATTCTGTTTCTTTTCCTTTCGAACGCGTTAACAAACGCCATACGAACGTGAGCATTCTGTTTCATTTCCGTTCGTTCGAACGCGTTTACGAACGCTACACGAACGCGAACACACTGAACTGAGACATATTCATCACATGCCACGTATAATTGTTTCTTAGGTGATTTTTTATGGAACCACACATAGTCATTCTTATCTTTGTGCACATAATAATGAAAAGCACGTTTATTCCATTAGTTGCGTCGTTTTCCTTAGTCTTGATTTAACGCATTACGATTCATATGCCTATGCCATGATGACTTTGGAGTATTATTTCTTGTGATATATCGGATGGAAACCCAGACATAAATTCCGTAGCCGATTCCGAATGGACGGTAATGCGGTCTGTACTTGGGATACAATTCCACGTATCACTTGGAAAAGTGCTCACATGTATGCTTGTGCGGATATTATGTATGCTTGTGTTTTCATGAATATGATATGCTGAATGAAGTTGTATGTTCATTGTTACTTTGAGGTATTTTTAGGCATGTGTTATTAGATATGAGATATATGTGAAATGTATGTATGAGTGTTATTTTGTACCCATGAATATAGAAGCATGATATTCCTAGGAATAAGTGTTACTTAAGCCTGATTAAATTATTATGTAAATCCTTTCATTACAAATGGCATAAGTAAGGGACCATTCCGTACCCACGGTTTGAGGTCTTCCCTTGCGAGGGGTGAGTGCGGCCTTAAATCTCATTTTCCCGGTTCACACCTGGTGGCGACTCCATTATTCTCCGGTTTAGTCCCCCGTGGCTACTCCGTACTCCCGACCGGGCCGCGAGCCCGGGACAGCATGCGTCGCCCCAGATTTCTGTGTTCCCACACCTATACTTTCTAGAATTATATTTTGGCCCCTAAACTTTCAGAAATTACACTTTGACCCCTGTAACTTCTGAAAATTTGTATTTTGGTCAGTGTGTCGATTTTGACAAACGAAATGTCATTTCCACCATTTTCAAAACCATTCCGGACGCAACAGTGAGCTCCGTTTTTTGAAATTCTACTTTGAATTTTTATGATGGATGGGGGGCAAAAGCGAAAAATGATTTTGTTAACTAGCACAAATTATTTCACATCACATGGAGAGGAATGATGAAAGACCTTTTATATGTGAAGGACTATAATAGATCAGTTTTTCTAGAGGAGAAACCAGAAGCAATGTCCGAAGAAAGGTGGAATAATCTTCACCAGAAGACATGCAATATTATTCATCAGTGGATCGACGATAGTATAGTGAACCATGTTAGTGAATATACAAATGCATGTGTCTTATGGAGAAAGCTGTGTGAGCATTTTCGAGCAAAGACTGGCAACAACAAGTTGTACTACATAAAAAAGATGATGGGGTTGAAATACGATGAAAGTACAGCTGTGGCGGACCATATCAATGATTTCCTCGGCACCATGAAAGAATTGTCTGGATTGGGCATAGACTTCGGTGATGAGGTAAATGGCTTAATACTCCTAAATACGTTACCAGAATCTTAGGAATCGTTTAGATCTACGGTGATAAATTCAGCCACAGATGGGAGAGTCACACTGGAGATGGAAAATACCAGAAACTTCGAGGAAGAAAAGAGGACGAGAATGCAAGGGACATCATCAACCTCAACCTCAGAAGCTTTAGTGACTGAGAAGAATAACAGAAAGGGGAGGAGTAAAAGTCGAGGCCCAGATAGATCAGACAAGAACTGAGGTAAATCAAGAACAAGAGATATAGAATGCTACCATTGTAAAAAGAAAGGCCATATGAAGAGGGATTGCTGCAAATTGAAGAATGAGCAGTCCAGAGACAACAATAGAAGGGATAATGACTCTAACCAAGAAAGAGTTGCTACTGCCACCACTGAAAAAACCTCCAAAGAATTCCTCATCATTTACGAGGAAAATGTTGTGTGATGGATAATGGCACCTCTATACACGCCATATCTCGCAGAGACTTCTTTTCATCTTACACATCAGGTGACTACGGTGCTGTAAGAATAGGAAATGACGACCAGTCCAAATTCGACGGTATTGGAGACATCTGCCTTGAAACAGACAATGGGACAAGACTAGTGTTGAAGGGAGTCAAGCACATCCTAGACATCCTGTTAAACCTGATCTCAACAGGCAAGCTGGATGATGAAGGCTTCTGCATCACCTTTAGTAACGGCACATGGAAACTCACTAAAGGATCAATGGTGATGGCACGAGGTAAGAAAGACTCAACACTGTATTTGATGCAAGTTAAACTTTCCAATAGCAGCATAAATAATGTCAACAGTAATGAGGCAGCTGAGCTATGACATAAAAAGCTCGGTCATATAAGTCAAACGGGGATGGAAGTACTACGCCGAAGGAATGTTCTTCCCGTGTTGAAGAACTCACACTTACAGAAGTGTGAACACTGCATGGCTGGAAAGCAGAACATGGTGTCTGTGGGACACAGATGTTGGACGACGTTGTTCTAGGCTCGCGGCCTAGTTGGGAGTACGGGATAGCCAGCGAGGGACTAAATTGGAGAAATAATATGGAGTCGCCACCCGGTGTGAACCGGGACAAAGATTTAAGGCCGCATTCACCCCTCGCAAGGGAAGACCTCAAACCATTGGGTTCAGAATGGTCCCTTACTTATGCCACTTGTAATGATGTGATTTGTGCAATAATTTAATCGAATCTAGCAACATACAATCCCAAGGGTATTCTATCTCTAAGCTCACATGCATAATTACAAGGCTCATATCTAAGTTTGCATATAACCTATGTCCGAATTTGCATACAACCTATTTGCATATAATCTATGTCCAAATTTGCATGTATAAAGATAAATTGAAATACGGCAAGCATACAATGTCATAAGCACATTACATTCATGGACACAGAAATGCAAACAAATGGCAGTTGCGCAATCATACGTAATAAAGAGAAACAATTAGGTATATAATGCAAAGAAATAACCAAAGAGGCAATTGTACATCAAAATAAACGTGCCATGATGCGATTTGAAAGATAAATAATGGAAGTGAAAGAAAAGATATGCGACATATGCCCACATCTATATATGACTTCAAGTGTCCGATTGAACGTATCTCACATTCAATCGAATGCACTTTGTCCGGCGCGGCAAAACGTCGTGGTAAATGTAGCCCGTAGGCTTTCTATCACTCAAAGTGGAGGACCTTTAATCCAACTTGATTTGCCCATGCGCGATGCAACATGATGCATGATTATGCAAGAAGATGACATACAAAGAAAAACAAATAACGAAATAAAAGGCACGGCGAAGTATCGTGGTAAAGGTAGATCGTAGGCTTTTTATCCCTCCAAATAGAGGACCTTTAATCCAACTTACTAAGCCCACGCGCATCACATCATAATGCATATAAAAATAAAGACAACAATATTGGACTTCGTATCCCCGACTGAACACGTCTTACATTCAATCGAATATACATCATCCGGTGCGGCAAAACATCGTGGTAAAGGATTTTAACCCCTCGACATGGAGGACATTTAATCCAACTTACTAAGCCCATGCGCTAATAACATAATGCATATAAAAATAAAGACAACAATATCGGACTTCGTATACTCGATTGAACGTATCTTACATTCAACCAAATATACATCATCCGGCGCGGTAAAGCATCGTGGTAAAGGATTCCCTCGACGTGGAGGATCTTTAATCCAACTTACTAAGCACATGCGCTAATAACATAATGCATATTTAAATAAAGACAACAATATCGGACTTTGTATACCCGATTGAACACATCTTACATTCAACCGAATATACATCATCCGGCGCGGCAAAGCATCATGGTAAAGGATTTTAACCCCTCGAAATGGAGAACCTTTAATCCAACTTACTAAGCCCATGCGCTTTATCTCATCATTACATAGACAAATAACATGCAGAAATAAAATAACGGATAATAAACAAACAAGACAAAATAAATCGAAATATGTGTTGTTTGCTTAAGTGGTACGTGGAGTTGTATCCCAAGTATAGACCGCACTACCATCCATTCGGATTCGGCTACGGAGTTTACGTCTGGGTTTCCATCCTATATACCACAAGAGGCGACACATTTTCCATTTTATTCAAGGGCCACAACACACATCATTCCACAATACTCATGCAAATAATAAACAATAAAAATATGAATGAAAATAGATGTAAAAAGTGCCCCCAGGTCTAACCTTTTACGTCGACTCTCAGACTAGCGTTACACGGTGATCGGAAGGGCTAACGCTCCACAACTTTTCTGGTTCACTGGTTTGCATCTTTCCTCGCTGTTTTCACTGCTCGGGCTGCTGTTTTCCAATGTTTCGCTGCTGTTCTTGCTGCTTTTTTTTACCGCAGTTTTCTGGACTATTTTAGGGTGATTTGTTCAATGTTTGAGGACTGTTTTCAGAGATTTGGGGACTGTTTTGGGGACTATTTTTGGGCAGTTTTACTGGGCAGTTTTGGAAGAGTTCGTGGGGCTGTTGTAGTCAGCAATGAGCAGAGGGTTAATGGGGCTGGTTGCGTGTTTTAAGGGCTGGTTCGTAGGCGGTGAAGAGCGTGAAACAATGGGCTTACGTGAAGGGCTGCATGTCTTTATTCGGTCGGGTGCATGTGTGTTACGTGAAGGGGCAAGTTTTGGCGTTATTAGGGTTTATATGTGGGCTGTAGTTCTCGGTAGTGTGGGGTGTCGTTCGTGATGGGCGTGAAGGGGCAATTGATGAGGGGGATGGTATGTGTTGATGCGTGAAGGTGTGAAGGCTGTGGGTTCGTGTGGCTACTTATTGAAGACGTGTGCCATTTTGAATTGGTGAGTGGCGTGAGGTGTGAAGGGTTTATTTGTGGTTCATGCGAGAGGGTGAAGAGTGAAGAGAGAGGGAAGCCTGTGTGTTTTGGTTGTGACTTTGGGGTTATTATCTTTTTTGTGTGTTATGCGTGAATGAGAGAGAGGGGGAGTGTTGGTTTTGGGTTTCTTTTATAGACAAAGGCTAGGGTTTCCATGTGCTTGAATAGGAAGGAGACCAATTAGTGTCATATAAGGAAAACCTATTATTTGATTGGAGACAAGATTTGGCTTGTTAGGAATATCACATATTTGATTTATCTTAATTAGGCATGAGATTTGTTTTATTTAGGTAGTTAATTTGTTAATTAGGTAGGGATATATTTTATATTTTATTTGATTTATTTTAATTTGGTATGTAACTTTTTAGATTTGTTTTAATTTCACCATGTGTTAAATATGTGTTTTATTATTTTGGATATGCTTTATGGGCTTGGGCGTGTGTGGGCTAGGCTTGGGCATGTGTGGGCTTGGCTTGGGTGTGTGGCCTTTGGTTGGTGGGTTTGGTTGGCTTTAGTTGGTGGGTTTAGTGGTGTGTGGGCTTGCGGAGGTTTTAGGTCAAGGCAAAGGAGTTCGCGGGGATTTTGGGCCGGGTTAATTGGTTTGTGGATGTTTTAGGCTAGGTGAATTTTAAAACAAAGGTCCACCAGCGAGCCCGGAGCTAAACAAGCGAGTCAAATTCAACAAAGTACTGATTTCCATCTTTTCCCTTCCGACGTCTGTTTCCCGCGACTTCCGTGACTTAAAAGGTAGTGTCTCCGTGTGAGACTCCTCATCGGGACTTATATGTAAAAATATAGTGCCTACAGTGTCCTTCCAGAGCTTCCCGCCTCAACGAAAACCGGAGGTACTTGATCTTATACATTCAGATGTATGTGGTCCGATGCAGACAATAACACTTGGTGGGTCACTTTATTTTGTGACATTTGTAGATGATCATTCAAGGAAGATATGGGTATACACCTTGAGATGAAAGATCAAGTGTTGAGAGTGTTCAAGGAGTTTCATGCCCTTGTAGAGAGAGAAACCGACACGAAACTGAAATGCATCATAACAGACAATGGTGGAGAGTACAGAGGTCCGTTTGATCAGTACTGCAAGATGTAAGGAATCTGACATCAAACGACACCTCCCAAGACACCTCAGCTGAATGGTCTAGTTGAGAGGATGAACAGAACCTTGTGCGAAAGGGTCAGAAGCATGCTCTCACAAGCCAAGCTACCGAAGACATTTTGGGGGGAGGCACTCAGCACAATCGTACATGTTTTGAACATGTCCCCAAAATTCGCACTAAAAGGTAATGTTCCTAATCAAGTCTGGACAGAAAAAGAAGTGTCATATGAACACTTACATTTCTTTGGGTGTAAAGCATTTGTACACATCCCAAAGGACGAGAGATCCAAATTTGATGCAAAAACGTAACAATGTGTCTTTATTGGCTATGGTCTGGATGATTTCGGCTACAAACTGTATGATCCTGTTAAGAGGAAGATTCTCAAAAGTCGAGATGTTGTCTTCGTTAAAGATCAGACAATAGAAGATATAAGAAATGAGATAAAGAAAATGCCCAGCAATACAGAAATATTGATGTGAATCCAGAACCTCATACACCGGTGCCAATACATTTTGAAGATGAGGTTCCCAATCATGAGGGTACATATGTTAAAGCTCCCAGAGATGATGATCATGATCAACCACCAGTACTAGAAGCTACACCAATAGTTCCACAGAGAAGGTCTGACAGAGAAAGACGACCTTCAACGAAATACTCTGTATATGAGTATGTGTTGCTTACTGACGGGGGAGAACCCGAGAGCTACAAGGAGGCTGTGGAAACAGAGAACAAAGAAAAGTGGGAGGAAGCCATGCAAGATGAGATGAAGTCTTTGCATGACAATCACACTTTCGAGTTGGTGAAATTGCCAAAAGGCAAACGGGCTTTGAAGAACAAATGGGTGTACATAGTGAAGCAACAAGAACACACTTCACAACCCCGGTACAAAGCCAGACTAGTTGTCAAGGGATTCAATCAGAGGAAAGACATTGACTTTGATGAAATTTTCTCTCCAGTTGTGAAGATGTCATCCATCAGAGTGATACTCAACTTAGCATCAAGTCTCGACTTGGAGATTGAATAGATGGATGTCAAGACCGCATTTCTTCATGGGGATCTGGAAGAATAAATTTATATGGAGCAACCAGAAGGCTTCAGAGTCAGAGGAAAAGATGACCATGTGTTCAGACTCAGGAAAAGCCTATATGGTTTGAAACAGGCACCGAGACAGTGGTACGTGAAGTTTGAGTCAGTTATGGGGAGCAATGATACAAGAAGACTAATTCAGACCATTGTGTTTCATTCAGAAATTTTATAACGATGACTTTATCATCTTACTATTGTATATAGATGATATGTTGTTAGTTGGTAGGAATCAATTGAGGATTGATGATTTGAAACATCAATTGAGTAAGTCTTTTGAGATGAAAAACTTGGGGCCATCAAAATAGATTCTTGGCATCAGGATCGGTCGTGATCGAAAAGCCAAGAAATTATATTTGTCACAGGAGGAGTACATCGAGAATGTACTTCAGTGATTTCAGATGGACAAGGCTAAAGCGGTTAGCACTCCTCTTGCTACCCAGTTTAGATTGAGTACAAATCACAGTCCCTCTACTGAGACAGAGAATAATGAAATGAAACAGGTTCCATACACCTCAGCAATGTGAAGTCTCATGTATGCAATGGTGTGCACAAGGCCAGACCTAGCACACGCAGTTGGATTGGTCAGCCGGTTTATGTCAAATCCAGGAAAAGAACATTGGAATGCTGTCAAATGAATAATGAGGTATCTTTGAGGCACATCCAAAATGAGACTATGTTTTGGAAGCAACAAGCCAGTGTTAATGGGCTACACCGATTCAGATATGGCAGGTGATGTGGATACCTATAAGTCTACTTCGGGGTATCTAATTACTCTCTCAGGGGGAGTTGTGGCATGACAGTCAAGGTTGCAGAGATGTGTTGCACTCTCTGCAACAGAGGCAGAATTCATTGCAGTAACAGAAGCTTGCAAGGAATTACTTTGGATGAAGATATTTATCCACGAATTGGGTTTCAAGCAAGAGAAGTACACTTTGTACTGTGATAGCCAGAGTGCTATCTACCTTGGTAAAAACTCTACTTTTCACTCGAGGTAAAAACATATCGATGTGAGGTATCACTGGATACGGGACGTCCTGAGTTCAAAACTGTTAGAACTCAGAAAGATTCACACTGATGATAATGGTGCTGATATGTTCATAAAAGTGTTACCGAATGAGAAGCTTGAAATCTGTCGTGCCATAGCTGGGATGACAAAACTCTCCATATAGTCAAAGCAAGGAGATAGAGAGAACAACAATTTGCTTGATCCCAACTCAGGGTACGTAGGCAGTCATACAGATGCAGCCAGATGTGGATCCTTTTGAGGATCCGATTTGGGTGATTGATGGTCGGCTCAGATTTTAGGACAAAGCTTCACTGGTGGGGAGATTTGTTGGATTACAGCATGTATGCAACTTGCATGCATGCTAGGTTGTAGCTGGCCAACTTGGCCAGCTGATGAAGGTTGGAGAAAGTTGGCAACACGTTTTGCCAACTGCCAAAATGTGTTGCACTGTAGCACACGGTTTTGGCACTATAAAAAGTGCCCCATAGCCATTTGAAATTCATCCCAAAATCTGTGAGTGAAACAAAATATAGAGAGTAAAGAGTTTGAGAGTTTTTTTTAAGCTTTGTAATTCTTTTGTTTTAGTAATAAAAGAAGAGTTTTCTTTCATTTCTCCTCTATAGTGATTGTTTTTTTCACAACATTACAGTAATTAGTAGTAATGGATATATTTGCTACAAATAAACAAACTATGTCTTAATAAAGATAACTTAAAATATTAGGGACCAAATGTGCCGATATCAAAGGCCCAAAAAGACATGGCTCATTTATTGATCCAACGACCCAAAACAAGCAGAGCGGAACCGATGATGAAGGAAATGAATTAAAAAACTAACTTCAAAGTCCAACGCGCCACAAAAGTGAAACTGAAACTCTGCAGTTACTATGTGTGCGTTTGTTTGCCCTACGCTTTCACATAGAGAGCGTTCCCAACACACGTCTCTTAGTCGTTTCAAAGGTACTTCCATTTCATTTCTAATCTTCTTCTTAGTTCTTAATCGAAGTTTGCAGTGGTGAAGGGAGAAGTTTCAGACCGGTTATGTGTTTTGAATTTAATAGGCTAGTATAAAGCCTCTTATGTTGATCACATTTCGAAGGCAGTTCAAGGCAATGTTGGACATGTGCTTGACCAAAAAGACTAGAGAGATATGAAGGCAGAACTTTGTGCGGCTCTTGACCTGAATCAAGTCATAGGCCGTAATGTTGGGGATTTATCAGGTGGAGAGCTTCAGAGATTTACCATTGTTGTTGCTGTTGTTGTTGTACATAATACAATGATCTATATATTAGCGCCATATCACTTGATGAAGGATTTTGATGAGGCAACGCTAGGACTTCGATGCACATTCGCGAATATTACAAAAAGATATCGAAGCAAATGATGTGAAGACTTAATAGCTAAACAAAGATATCTAGTGTAGTCTTATAGCTTAGGGATCTCAATCTAAGTGAGTTGATAATTTAAGTAGTTTAAGCTCATAGGACTCATACACATTCATATAGATGTATTATGGTCATGTGTAAGATGTTTTAAATCTTTAAATCCTGAGTTTCTGCACTGTGATCGGTATATCGGTCCCTGATACCGGCATATCGATGTCCATGCTCTGCCTTGGGTAGTTTTTCATGCTCTATGGAACCAGACTACTCCATACCAATCACCATACCGGTCGGTAATCCAGTTGGTCTGCGCTTTAATCTTCAACGGTTATATTCATATAGCCATTTAAATTACAGGACCGGCATACCGGCCCCTGTAGACTGGCATTCCGGCTCCTGTAAACCGGCATATCGGTCTCAAGACAGATAATTGAGGGCAGTTTTTACATTCACTATATATTGAGCCATAATTTTATTTTTGCTTGGTTCTTACACTTTTTAACTTCTCTTTGAAAGCAAAAACAAAGAGTTTTATATATTGGTTGTGAGTGAGCCACGAAAAACTCACGGTGTAAAGTGTGGAATCACTTTTGGATAGTGGAAAGCTTCAAGCGCTGCTTGGAAGAGTAGACGTAGGCATTGTTGGCCGAACCACTATAAATCCATTGTCAATTTTTCTAACCCTATCTCTTTAATTTATTGCAAGCTTTATATTAAATTTCCATATTATTTAGCATAGTTTTCCATTGAGAAATTTAATTATTAGGTTTATTAATTGTAGAAATTGAACTATAAGCTTAATTTGTAAGAGCTACCATCTAAGTAACTTAAAATTGTAAAGAATTTTTAATTCCGTAATATTTGACATACCCAATTCACCACCCACTTGGGTATAGTTAATGTTGTTTGAATGATTGTTGGTAATTTCACTATATGTTTGATGAACCTTCAAGTTATCTTAATGTTAAATAAAGACTGAAAGCGGCCCAAGTTGTCCGGTCTTTGCTCAGGCCTAATAGGTTTTATATCTGATTTCTTTTTTTTTTCTAAATTCTTAACTTTATTTTCTTGATTTTGAGATTTAAATGATATTAACTACACACTATCTACACTTTGTGTCACAACTATGCGATTGTTGTGGAGTATAATCATAACGTCCTTGATTACCTGTCAGATTTCATTTGTTGCTTATATGAGAAACCTAGTGCATATGGTGTTGTTACTCTTTCTTTCTCTGTTAGAGAAGGTTATCAATATTTTCTTGGCTATATTTATACCTACTAAAAACCTACGTTTTTGTGATGTATTTTTAACCGGTATACATGTTGTCTTGGGGTTCTTTGTATTTCTCTTGTAGATTTTCTGTCATTTACGTGTTTGCTTTCTGTAGGTCGCTGAGACTCCACAAGAAAGTGTTGAGGAGATTGAGACATATGCACTATACAAGAATGGGAAATTTTAAGCTTAAGGTGTCCCGGGGTGAATTTACCGATTCTCAGATAATTATTATGGTGAGAGAGTGTAAGAAATTCTCTTAATATAAATAGATAAATGTATGAGAGATATGTCCCTTAGAAGTGCCTTGTGGGAAAGACACAAAGGTGAATGGACATATCCTCTAAATTAAAAGGATGCATCTCTAGGTCTTTAAAAACATTGGAAATGGTATAACCCTTAGAAGGGTTACACCCTAAACTAAATGGTGCATACAAAGGCACTCATCCATGCCTATATAAAGGGGTCTTTAGGTTCATTTCAATTCATTCAATTGTGTGGGAAAATAGATATATTAGAGAGTCAAAATTAGAGAGAGTTTCCACAATTTTTTTTTCTAAGTTCAAGTTCTTGAAGAAATGAGTGTCCATTCAACAAGAAGTAACCAAGTTATCATGCGAGAACATTAGCTATAAAAAATCCATAGAGCATCGAGGTGAGACTAATAAGTTCTTAAGGACGGAATAATCTCGGCTTGGTTTAAATTTTCATATTCTTCAATAAATTTCAGGTTTTTTTTTTTAAGTCTTTGTGTTTATGTTTGATTACATGTCCGGTAGTAATAATTTGATTGAATTAAACATGTTATAAAATGATTAACAACACATATTATACACAACAATCTTAAAAACATATTATTCTCTGTGTTGTATAATTTGATTTTTGCATTATTCATAAATTATAGAAAGTTTTATTACAATCTGTAATAATAATATATTTTCGCAAATGTAATAATAATACAATTACGTGATGATCATATCTTGTTCATTTAATAAAGTTGCATGTACTTTGAATTTACATGATCATCAAAATCAATAAGCCATTTTGCATGAAATTTCATAGGCTTTATGTGAGCCATGGAAGTGGGTTTGGTGAATAGTCACGGCTCTTCACATGGATTTCTTAGGATTTAATAATATGTAATAAATGGGATGCAGTCTGTTGAAAAGAAAATTATATTTATTGAAAAAAATTGAAATTGATGTGACTATGCATGTATTAAAAAGAAAAGAAAACTGTTGCCAGTTCATGATTAAATGAATAAATTTATAGTTTGCACTTTTGCAGTAATAATCATTTATAATTTTTTCGAGCATGCAGTTTGCTTTGTACTATTGCAGTATTAATCATTTATAATTTTTATTTTATTTTATTTTGTTATGTGTTGTATTAACTTAGGAAAATCTAATAATAAAATTGTAAACTTCGTTATTATAGATTTAAGTTAATTAAAGTATTTTCAATTATCACATATCAACAAAAAAAAATTGGTTGTTTAGTATACTCTGGATTAAGAATTAAAAGTGTAACACTAAGATTGAATGCCTAAGATTTTCTATTGAGAAAGTGATTATGAAAATTTTGTCACCAAAGCGATAAGATCCTAAGTGGGCAGCGACTTAAGTGGTTACACCGGACGCCCCTCATCCTATGAGAATTTTCCTTTATTCACTTATCATAAGAAACCTTAGTCATAAATTCAAGGACTTGTGTTACTTGGTACTACTGTCCAGGATAACAACAAGTGGACTCTTAGTGTAATACTTAAATAAGATCATATGGTTGATCATTATGTGATTTGTCTTTTATAGATTTATTGATTACTATTTCATTTCCAGTTACACATGAAATATGGAAATATCATAGTACCGATCGCTCATGATGAGAAACCGAATAAGTTTGGTGGAGCAAACTTCAAACAGTGGCATAACAAAATGTTATTTAACCTAACAACACCGCAGTTGGCTAAGTATCTCAAAGATCTTCCGGGTCCTGTGGACGGAGAAACAGAAACAACCAAGTAACTGTGAGATGGGACATGGTCGTCAGGCAATTTCTTGTGCAAGAACTACCTCTCGGGAGGGCTTGATAATACACTATACAATGTGTACCAAGGCATGGCTTATGCGAAGATTCTCTAGGAATCTCTCAAGAACAAGTACAAAACAGAGGATGCCGGACACAAGAAATTTATCGTTGGTAGGTTCCTAGACTATAAAATGGTAGATTCAATGACGGTAATGTCTCAGTTGGGTGAAATACAGTTGATCATTCATGAAATATTGGATGAAAGAATGAAACTCTGTGAGACGTTTCCACAATTATTAAAAAAAATTACCTCCATCATGGAAGAACTTCAGGAGCTATCTGAAACACAAGAAGAAACAGATGAGTCTTAAAGACCTTAAAGTTCGATTGAGGATCGAAGAGGACAACATGAAGTCCAAGAAGGCTAGCTACAATACTATGAAGTCTAAGGCCAATATCGTCGAGGGTGTAAATGATAGCAAGAAGAGAAAGAACAATGGATCTGATTCTTCCCAAGCAAACAAGAAGTTCAAGGGGAAGTTCCACGTGTTAGGGATATGCCCTATACCCAACTTGTGGATGGGCTATATGTACATGTATTTGTAATATTTTCATTAATTAATAAAATGACAATCTTTATTATATGTGTCTTACATAACTTATATGAATCATCAAACACTGTAATAATCTGGGCGTTCACAAAGCGGAGAGACTAGCATGATGATATGATCCGCCGTTAAGTGGGGTAGTCGATCTCATAGGCTACTAGCGGAGATCCGTCCACTTGATGTATCACATGGATGCATAAGTTGCTCGTGTCCATCGAACTGACCGCCGAAAGTTTTCACATGGAGTGTTTATCCCATGTGTCTTTGAGAACTTTCATGTATCGATTGTATGACTAGTCCTTAGACTTGAGGTCTTTACAATCTTATGTGTGGATCAAATAACTTTGACATTTTCCTTCCCCGGTTCAAAAGATCCGGTCATAAGGGTATGATTGGGTCATTTGTTGAAACACATGAAGTTTGTAAGGATACAACAGAGAATCACCACTCTCTCGGATAATATTTTCTTATAAGAGTAGTATTCCAGTTTACGGGTTGATATGTGTGATCAGTGCTTGGGACTGTGGCCGCAGCGGAAGAATCATGTGAGATTCTTGGATTAGCACGATTCATGACACTATCAACATCATACCTTTGACTATATGGGTAGACATTTTCCATACCCCAGGTAAAATGGTGGGGATACAGTGAGGCGAGAGACCGTATCATATGTAAATCGCATACAGAATGGGTATATATATCTTTCATTCTCATTTATAGGCCTTGACATGTTGCTAGATGTCAACCTTGGTCATTGAAATCGAAAGACCATCTGATCGGAGGATAATTTATGTTCGATTAAATTATCACTATTCATTTCATATCCAACTTGAGGGGAACCCAAAAGGTCACACACAACAAAGTCGAAATCAATGGTTAACAGTGCCCAATACAAATTTAACAACATATATGATTGCTGTAGGAATTGTTCATAAATGGTTCAATGTGTTTAATTATTGAACAGATCATTTATGAGGTTCCATAGTGGCTTAGGGATTGGTAAATGACGATAGGGGCACTTGGGAATTGGAATAAAGAAATAAATAAATAAATATGTGAATAGTAACATGAATAGTAATTTTTTTATTATTTGTTATTTGTTTTGAATTCCAATTCGGCCCAAACTCTTATTAGGGTTTTATAATCTCATTAAACCACTAAATTAAGATCCAATGGCTAAGATTAAATTAGCATTTATCCCACATCGGATTCTTAATTAATTTTGTTGTCTTTGGAGCACCTATATAAACCCAAAGATTTCTTCACAAATTTTTGCACCAAATATTTCATATCTTAGGTTTATATAAGTGAGCAATTCTAAAGTTTAAGAGTAAGCCACTGATTTTGAGGATCCTTAAGTCTAATTGACTAGAGGAACCTCGAGTTAAAAGTTTTGAGGTATTTGCCTAGGCTAGCACCATGGGAAAAATACCTTTGCACTCAAGACGTAGTCTTTCCATTGAGTTTTGGCTTTGGTGTGTGCACCTTTGGAGGCCACACACTTGGGTGGCTCTTTGGAACGTGGAAGAGCTTGCTGAGTTCGAGAAAAGCTTGTAGATTGGAGGGAGGACTGGATGAGTCTTCGGTTCAAGTAAGTCTTTTTTCTTTCTTTATTTTAATTAGAGTTCTTATGATAGTTAACATGTTTAAGTTTATGTTCTTTGCATGTTTTATGAGATTTTATGCTTAGAATATATAGTAACATGCCTAGGCTTGTAGAATAATCAAAATAAATGGGTCTTGGGCAAAGGGATAGCGTCATCATAATTTTGTAATTTTTGATTTTCCGCTGCGCACTCGCGGCCGCACGAAGATATGGATGCTCAAACCATCATATTTCACTTGAAGGAGTTGTATGTAACTTCCGTTCATACCGTGAGATTCCAAGTGTCATGTGCCTTATTCCAAACAAGGTATAAAGAAGGATCTGTTAGTGGACATGTGCTTAAGATGATTGGCCACATTGAAAAATTGGCCAACCTCGGGTTCATCATGGATCATGAGATAGGTTACGATCTAATTCTTCATTTCTTACCAAAAGACTTCTCTAAATTTATTATGCAGTTTCATCTGTCTGATAAAGAAGCTACTTTAGCAGAATTGCACAATCTGATAAAGCAAGCAGATAAGGACTTGAAATCGGAGCTTAAAACCTCTGTCATGCTTACGGGTACGGACCTGAAGCCACGAGGCCCAAAGAAAAATAAGGGCAAGGCCAAGGCTCCAGATCACCTAAAGCCCAATGGTAAGGTGGAGAAGAAAAATGGAAAGGGGAAATGTTTCTTTTGTGGAAAGAAGGGTCATTGGAAGAAAGACTGCAGATCCTTGAAAGTCAAGGAAGCTAGGGAAGCCCAAGAGGCCAAGAAGCCCAATGCTTCAGGTATGTTGTATATGATTGAACTATATTATCAAAACTCTGAACCTTCTACTTGGGTGCTTGACACCGGTTGTGGGACTCACTTGTGTAACAATGTGCATGGCCTGAGAAACAGTATGAGACTCCGTCATGGGGAGGTTGACTTACGCATGGGTAATGGAGCAAAACTGGCTGCATTGTGCGTGGGGACTTTTTCATTAGTTTTTCTGAATGGTTTAGTTTTAGACTTAGAAGATTGTGTTTATGTACCTTCTCTAGTAAAGAACATCATTTCAATTTCTTCTTTATGTAATAAAGCTTTTCATGCCTAATAAGTTGTAATGAATGTTCTATTTATTTCAATGAAATAAAATATGAAGATGGTATTTTGAATAATGGTATCTATGTCTTACAAACTAACAAAGAATGTTCAACCTCTAATATATACAACGTTAACTCGAATAATCTCAATGAATCACTTCTATGGCACAGTCGCTTAGGTCATATCAATGAAACAAGATTAACTAAGCTACATAAGGATGGGTATTTCAGACCCTTCAAATATGAACCTTATGGAACTTGTGAGTCTTGTTTACT
The DNA here is from genome assembly GCA_019454045.1 of Zanthoxylum bungeanum. Taxonomy (NCBI): domain Eukaryota; kingdom Viridiplantae; phylum Streptophyta; class Magnoliopsida; order Sapindales; family Rutaceae; genus Zanthoxylum; species Zanthoxylum bungeanum. The sequence continues at coordinate 4,840 of SKCR01036888.1, read as the reverse complement.
TGGTAAAATGACCAAATTACCCTTCAAAGGTAAAGACAATGTGCAACGGAGACATTAGAACTCATACACTCTGATGTATGCGGACCAATGTCCGTACCACTAGAGGTGGATTCTCCTACTTCATTACCTTATCGATGATCACTCATGATATGGTATGTGTACCTTATGCGGTACAAATCTGAAGCCTTTGAGAAATTCAAAGACTTCAAAGCTGAAGTAGAAAACCAGCTTAATAAAAGTATTAAGTCACTAAGGTCTGACCGAGGTGGTGAATACTTAAGCAACGAATTTCAAGATTACTTGAGAGAAAATGGCATTGTTTCCCAGTGGACTCCTCCGGGAACTCCACAACATAATGGGGTCTCCGAAAGGAGAAATCAGACATTATTAGATATGGTCCGATCATGATGCCAGACACGGATCTACCTCTTTCATTTTAGGGTATTGCTTTAGAAACTGCAACACTACTACTAAACCAAGTTCCTTCCAAGACTGTTAGTCAAACACCATATGAGTTATGGTCTGGGAAACGTCATAGTCTTAGTTATCTAAGAGTTTGGGGATGTGACGCATATGTTAAGCTCACACAAACTAACAAATTAGATGATAGGGCAATTAAATGTAAGTTTGTTGGATATGCCTTGAACTCAAGAGCATACGTGTTCTACGTCCCAAATGAACAAAGAACATTTGTCTCACGAAATGCTAAATTTCTAGATAATGAATTCCTTCTCAAGAAATATAGTGGGAGTAGACTTGACCTCGATGAGGTACGAGAAGAACAAACTAACATAGAACTAAACCCCAGGCCCCTCAAAAGGGCAGCGACGGAACAACCACAAGGTTATGAACTTAGAAGGTCTGGTATGGAATGTTATGAGCCTAAAAGATATGGTTTCCATATTGATGAGGAACATGATCAGGTCATTGATAATGACGATCCCACCAGTTATGACGAAGCAATGCGTGACATTGATTCAGTCAAGTGGCTTGAGGCCATGAAATCCGAAATAGACTTTATGTATCAGAATCAAGTCTTGGACTTGGTGGATGCACCTGAAGGGATAAAACCCATAGGCTGCAAGTGGTTTACAAGCGTAAAACTGATGCAGAAGACAACATCCAAACCTATAAGGCTAGGTTGGTGGTGAAAGGTTATAGACAAATCCAAGTAATTGACTATGACGAAACCTTCTTGCCTGTTGCAATGATAAATTCCATTCGAATTTTACTGGCACTAGCTGCACACTTAGATTATGAGATTTGACAGATGGATGTCAAAACAGCTTTCCTTAATGGGAACCTCATAGAGGAAGTCTATATGACACAAACTGAGGGGTTTGCATCTAAAGATGATCATAATAAAGTATGCAAGCTTAAATGATCCATTTATAGACTCAAGCAAGCCTCCAGAAGTTGGAATATACGATTTGATGAGACAATCAAAGAATTTTACTTCATCAAAAATTTAGATGAGCCTTGTATTTACAGGAAAAGTAGTGGGAGTGCTGTTGTATTTCTTGTATTATATGTCGATGACATATTAATCATTGGGAATGATATTCCCATGATGCAAGCCACCAATCAATGGTTATCTCAGAATTTCTCCATGAAAGATTTGGGAGAAGCAGCATACATCCTCGGCATTAAGATCTACCGTAATAGATCTAAGAGGTTGTTAGGACTTTCTCAATCTACATACATATATAAAGTTTTGAAAAGATTCAAAATGGAAGATTCCAAAAGAGGTAATTTACCTACTTGTCATGGAATCAAATTATCTAAGGAGCAATGTCCACATACTCCTTTAGATAGAGAGCGTATGAGTAGGATCCCTTATGCTTCAGCAATAGGATCGATCATGTACGCCATGCTATGTACAAGATCTGATGTCTCTTATGCTCTTAGCGTAACGAGCAGGTATCAGGCAAATCCTGGTGAGCAACACTGGGCAGCTGTCAAAACAATCCTCAAGTATTTGAGAAGAACTGAGGATGTATTCTTGACATACGGAGATTGTTCTGAGATGAAAGTCATTGGTTACTCTAATGCGAGCTTTCAGACCGATAGGGATGACAGCAGATCACAAACAGGATAATTGTTTACTTTGAATGGCGGAGCTGTTAGTTGGAAAAGCTCAAAGCAGTCAACTACAGCGGACTCCACCACTAAAGCCGAGTATATTGCAGCATCTGAGGCAGCTAAAGAAGCAGTCTGGATAAAGAAGTTCATCACGGAGCTGGAAGTGCTTACCGCGATAAAGAATGGCGTCACGATGTACTGTGACAACACGGGCGCCATTGCTCAATCAAAGGAACCAAGGTCCCACCAGAAATCCAAGCATGTACTCAGGCGATTTCATCTCATCAGGGAGATTGTTGAGAGAAAAGAAGTTATTATAGAGAAAATACCCATAGAAGATAATCTTGAAGATTCTCTGACTAAAGGGCTGACTCAACAAAAGCATGATAGGCACACCCGAGAGTATGGTGTCCAGATTCATACTAGTTGGCTATAGTGCAATTGGGAGATTGTTAGGGATATGCCCTATACCCAACTTGTGGATGGGCTATATGTACATGTATTTGTAATATTTTCATTAATTAATAAAATGGTAATCTTTATTATACGTGTCTTACATAACTTATATGAATCATCAAACACTGTAATAAAGCCCTTGGAGTAATAAGATGATGGCTTCCACGTCTTATGAGAATCATTACTCTTAAACATTCATAGTCATAGTTTTGTGAATAATCTGGGCGTTCACAAAGCGGAGAGACTAGCATGATGATATGATCTGCCCTTAAGTGTGGTAGGTGATCTCATAGGCTACTAGCGGAGATCCGTCCACTTGGTGTATCAAATGGATGCATGAGTTGCTCGTGTCCATCGAACTGACCGCCGAAAGTTTTCACATGGAGTGTTTATCCCATGTGTCTGTGAGAACTTTCATGTATCGATTGTATGACTAGTCCTTAGACTTGAGTTCTTTACAATCTTATGTGTGGATCAAATAACTTTGACATTATCTTTCCCCGATTCAAAAGATCTGGTCATAAGGGTATGATTGGGTCATTTGTTGAAACACATGAAGTTTGTAAAGATACAACAGAGAATCGCCACTCTCTCGGATAATATTTTCTTATAAGAGTAGTATTCCAGTTCGCGGGTTGATATGTGTGATCAATGCTTGAGACTGTGGCCGCAGTGGAAGAATCATGTGAGATTCTTGGGTTAGCACGATTCATGACACTATCAACATCATACCTTTGACTATATGGGTAGACATTTTCCATACCCCAGGTCAAACAGTGGGGATACAGTGAGGCGAGAGACCGTATCATATGTAAATCACATACAGAATGGGTATATAAATCGCATACAGAATGGAAACCCGAAAGAATGGTGGATAGATACTGGGGCTACTCGCCATATTTTTACATATAACAATATGTATTCCTCATATCAGAAGGTCGATGGTGGCGTCTTCTGACTATGGGAAACTTGTCGACCTTCAGAGTGGTTGGACAAGGCACAATGGTTTTGAAGTTGACATCTGGTAAGGAGCTTACATTGAAGAATATTTTGCATGTTCCTGATATTCGAAAAAACTTGGTTTCTGGCTCTCTCCTTAGCAAGAATGACTTTAAGCTTGTATTTGTTTCTGACAAGTTTGTACTGTCTAAAAATGATGTCTATGTAGGAAAATGATACTTCATTGAGGGCCTTTTCAAGTTCAATGTAATGACTGTTAATCGACACAGTGCTAATAATGAAACTACATCTTCTGCTTATATTATCGAGTCACAAATATATGGCATGGTAGGTTGGGACATGTTAATTATGATATAATGCGTAAATTAATTAACATGGATCTTATACATAAATTTACAATTGATAACCAACATAAATTTGAAGCATGTGTTGAAGAAAAAATGAAATTTCATTCCATATAACGAAGTTCTGAACCCTTGGAACTTTACATATCGATGTGTGTGATATGAATGTTGTGCAAACAAGAGGTGATAAAAGTAATTTGTCATTTTTATCGATAATAGCACAAGATTTTGCTATGTGTATTTTCTGAGGAGCAAAGATGAAGCTATTGAGAGCTTTATACACTATAAGAGCGAAGTTAAAAATCAACTTGACAAGAAAATCAAAAGAATCAGGAGTGATAGGGGAGGTGAATATTGTTACAATCATGGAATTATTCACGAAACTACAACTCCTATTCACCTCAATAAAATAGGATTGTTGAATACAAAAATCGAACGTTGAAGAAAATGATGAATGCCATGTTGACAAGCTCTGGATTACCCCAGAACTTATGGGGGAGGGAGCCTTGCTTTCCACCAACTACGTTTTGAGCAAACTACCTCATAAAAGATTAGACAAAACACCATATGAATTATGAAATTGTCATGCACCTTCCTACAAATATCTGAAAGTATGAGGTGGTCTCGCCAAAATGATGGTTCCTATACATAAGAAGGTGAGAATATGACCACTAACTGTTGACTGTATATTCATTGGATATACTCACAATAATAGTGCATATCGATTCTTGGTATATAAGTCAAAAATTTCTGACATCAATCCAAATATGATAATTGAGCCAATGAATGCGACTTTCTTTGAAGAAATATTTCCTTGTAAGGAAAAATAAAGAACAGAGTCTCACAAAAGAACCATTGATACTGCTACAAGCAGTGATCAAGTTAACCAAGAATCAGATCAACGTGAAATTATTGAGGAAAATGAACCTAGACATAGCAAAAGAGCAAGAAAATCTAAGTAATTTGGACCTGATTTTCTGACATACTTATTAGAAAAT